>CADCXT010004280.1:432500-585000 GCA_902806775.1 Microtus agrestis
TGAGCTTGCAAATGACGTCAACATAGCTCTGGTGAAGGTGGCCTATTTGGACTCAGGGCGCTTCTAGAATTAATTTCAGCGGAATTGACTAATGAGGAATTTTATTACAGCTGTAATAGAAGGAATGGTTGAAGAGGAGGAGAAATAAAATGGAACTAAAATATATGAAAAAATTCCCAAAAAGGATTTGCAATGAAGGGTTTATTAAAAGCATTTTCAGACACATTCTGGTTTCTAAAAATATGTTAAAGCATGATCAAGGAAAATTCTTTATTAGCCAAGAAGAATGTTCATACTGCATTATTTGAGAAAGCAAATCTATAACAATAATTCAAATAGAAACCTACTAACTAATCTCTGTTCTCATATTTATGAAGAGATTCCCATTTCAGAAATTTCCTCAAGCAGATTCCTCAGGAGGAACAGAACATGATAGCCCCATTGCCTGTTATTCCCTCTACAATATCACAGTAGAGAAGATAAAGGCTAAGAAGACTGATACTGCAAAGCTGGGCTAATGGATTTATCTCTTAATTTTATTCAAACATTAAAAAATATAAAAATCAATATTAAGAAAGAAAAATCTTATAATGTCAAGATATAGGAAAATGTTTTTGTATAACTGATAATATACTCCTGTTCAAGCTAAGTAGAATTACAGTGATTTACTGAAATTCCAAAATTTATAAATGAGAATGCTACAGTAAACCGAGGCTACTTTAATACTGCATAAAATAGTGTAAACAGCATAGTATAAATATGCAGTGTTTATAAGCCAACACTAGTCCACAATAATGGATACAACCCTTAAATTTTCATGCTACTTACTGACCTGGAAAAGAAAGGATCGTTCATAATAAATTGTAGTGGGAGGCCACTTGCTCGTTTTCTGCTGGCAAGACCCAAATTAAACACACAAAAACTATATTAATTGCAATACTGTTTGGCCAATAGCTTAAGCATATTTCTAGCTAGCTCTAACATCTTAAATTAACTCATTTCTATTAATTTCTGCATTGCCACAAGGTTGTGGCCTACCAGCAAGATTCCATCAGTGTCCATGATCTATCTCCGGCAGTGACTTCATGGTTTCTCATTGACTCTGCCTCTTTCCTAATCTATTTTCTTAGAATTCCTGCCCTGCTCTATTCTGCTAAGTCAATGGCCAATATAGCTTTATTTGTTAAGCAATAAAAGCAACACAGAGAGAAAAATTTCCCACACCATTTCCCCATTTCTGTCTAAATGAAAAGAAAGGATTTAACTTTAACAAAGTAAAATTACAAAGAACAAAACAGGTATCAATCAAGAATTAGAGTTACAATATTTACATCTACTTTATCTTTTATCATAACTAAGGAAAACTGTAACTATCTATTCTTTAACTCCATCAAAGATTCCAGAAGGATATGATATTACCTAAGTAAATAGGAAGTGTATTGTAAGCAACTTTTAAAACTCTAGAACTGACATAGACATCTTGCTGACTGGAAAATTATTCAAAGTTCTTCTTATCACTGGGGCATTCAATCTTTAGTGTACAGGCCCATAGTATCTGGCAGAATTTTTTCGTGAAGCAGAAAATTTAAAAAACAGTCCACCTATATTGGCAGTTTGTCAGGCACTTTCTTTTGTGTCCTGCAGAATATCTACCTTAGTCTTTCATTAATCAGAAATCCTGAAGAACTGTCTCACCTTGTTTAAGCAACTTCCGCAGTCATTTGTGTGTGGGTCCTGCATGTCCAATTCATGCGATATAAAATCAAGCACTCCAGACAAGGGCAGTTTCTTTTCAAATGGCTAGCAAACTCCATAAGGAACCTCTTTATTGCCATAATTCTCTTGAAATTGATTGGTACTACCAGAAGCAGACATGCCTCATTGTTATGAAAAGTCCTAAGTTCTTAAAACATTTTATATATCATATTTTGAAATGTTTGAAGATTATCTAACTGAAATTTATCTCTATATTTCTAGAAAACCTAACATGACTACAAGCTTAAGCATTATAGATGACTGTACATTAGCCTGCATTTTTCAATTATATATTACATTTTTAAATGAACTTCATAAACACAATACCTTAATCAAAAGCAGATATATACATATAACAAAACTGACCTTAAATTTATATCAGTAGACCAAGATCCATATCAACTCAAAGTATCCATCTCTATAGCATATCCCCATTTAAATATAAATACATATTTATGAACAATATTTGGGAATTTGGGCATAGTTCTCTCCAAACTGCTTCCTGCTTTTTGTTAAATGAAGCATTTTAGGGGTTTTCATGGAGACCTTTCAGCTTCTCTTAGTCCATCAAACCACATTAGTCTGGAGGGAATTTATAGATTCTCATCTTCTGTGGAAACAAAAACAGAACCTCTTTCCCAAAGCAACATATCCTTAGACCCAAATTTTGAAATTTAAGATACCTTTATAATATATATGTTTGTTTACCTTAGCGGTGCATACAATCAAATATCTCTCGATACTTAGATCATTCACAGTCAAAAATTCAAAGATAACACAATAATATACATAATTAAGACTGTGTATTTTCCATCTTTATGTTGCTTATTTTTATTTACTCCTTTAAGCTGACTGTAATCTGTCTCTTTAAAGATTTTATATTTTGAAAGAACATTACTTCCTTTTAAACTGTCTATATTCTTTTTCTTCTCTCTCCCAATACTACGTACATTTATCCAACATTGTGACCCATTTAGGGGACTTAATTGTATATCTGGAATAACTTTTTGACCAGAACACTTTTAAAATGCTAAGCAGTTTGGTCACAGTGGTCCTGGATGTTGGCTCCACCTCTCTCAGGCTTTTAATACAGTGGAGTTGTTTACTGCCAGCACTGGGACTTCTGGGTAGGAGCTGTCCTCAACGTCTCAACTCTGGGTAGCACCGTGCAGCATATAAATCCTTTTTATCTGAATAAAAACTAAATCTGACATGCCTGGAAATATCTCTGTGAATGACAATGGGAATCTGCCACTCTCTTCTGCCTGTGAACTCCTAGTGAACCTAGCAGACCCTATCTCCCAGCTGTGGTGATTGGGGCATGGTCTCAGTTACTAACCCCAAGTGGGCATACAAGCACCTGGACCCACAAACACCATTCAAGTGTTCTGTAGCAGGACCTCCCTAAATAGACCCATTTGTGCTGGGGAACCAGGAAGCCATTAACCGCATGACTTTAGGCTGCTAATGCTGAACTCTCTTAAAGGACCCACAAGTGCTTCCTTTGCAACCAGAAAACAGCCAGCAAACAGAGCCCATCCGAAAAAAAAAAATCGTAGCGTAGAGCGAAGCAAGAATTCTAGACACAAAATGAACAAATGACCTCTGTTTTAGGTAGATGTAATTGACAACATTGGAACCAAATTGTTAGGAAAGGATAGTTGTTCATTTTCGGCTTCTCAGACCCAAAATAAACACACAAAAACTCTATTAATTGCCGTACGGTTTGACCAATAGCTTAAGTGTATTTCTAGCTAGTCTTACATCTTAAATTAACCCATTTCTGTTAATTTGTGTATGGTCACTTGGTAGTAACCTACTGGTAAGTTTCCATCTGCTGTCAGATGTCTGTCTCCTTCGGTGTCTACATGGCTTCTCCCTGACTCCGCCTTCTTTCCTCTACCTCCTCGGAATTCCTGCCATGCTCTATTTTGTTAAGCCACTGGCCAAAGCACCTTAATAAATGAATACATTAACCAATAAAAGCAACACATGTACAAAAGGACTTTCCACACCATGAATCACTTTCCCCATTTCCCACCCTTTACTCCACAGTTTAGTGTAACTCCTCTAAGATCAAGCTAACACTGCCTATGGTATTTTGATTTGGTAGAGCAATGTGTCTATACTGCTATGTAGCCTAGGGCATCATATATCCTGGATGTGTAGTAAGCTATTGCTGTTGAATTTGTCTCAGTTCTACATAGTGATAAAATCACCTAATGTTATAGTTTTTGAATACAAGCTTGCAGATTAAAGTATGAATATGCACATTTCAGACAAGCCTTGTGAAAATACAGAAGAGTCCTTTTATGTATAGATTGTACTCAGAATACCGTTATCTTATTGTTTAACTCACATTTTTCTCAATTATCTCAACAAATTAAGTTCTCATTTTGGGGAGTTATGTCATATTAACAGCATCATAAAATAGTTCTTTTAAAAAATAAGCCATTGTATAGCACTAATTCTAATTAGCTGAAACATGATGTAACTTTTAATTTAATATTTGTTTCAAGTATTCTTATTTTGAGTCTTACCTCAATGAAAGTATCCTATAGCTAAAAGACAGCCACCTAACATCACAAAATAATCCAACATTCAAAATTACAAAGTTGAGTTGGACAAACAGGGAGTGATTTATGTACTGTTTTATTAGTTATGCATTATATATTAACTATTTATTAACAAGACTTTATTAACTCCAAGTATTTTTTACAACTATGACCTATATTTTGACAACTAATGCCAACTAAATCTATTTATCATCTTGAGACATAGTATTATAAACAGATGTACATGACCTCCAGATTCACATACCACATACTAGCTGAGTCAGCAGAGCAACTTCCATTTGTAGTAATCAACAATCAAATATTTTTCCCGTGGTTTCAGAGTATATACAAAGTTAAATTAGAAAATTCACTTGTTACTAAAATTTTATCACCATATATGTGAAATATGCATATATACATTTAAAGTATATACATATACAAACACACATATATGCATATAAACTTTCCCATCATAACTATAGTATCATAATTTTGAAGTCTATGGTTTCACCTGAGTCACTAAGTTCTATGAAACGATTAGATAACTAAAATGTATACTATACACTTACACTCACATATTTTTCTATGTAGTCTTAATGTCAAATAAAAATAAAAATATTGGCTATATACAATACAGAAGAATCTAAAAATATAAAGAAGTCACTGTACTTTGTACCAATATGTGATTTTCCATATATAAGACTTTTAACAAAAATATAAAGTTATTACACAAAGATTGAAGACCACTGTTAGTGCTTTTATATTTCATTAGGAATTAGAAGTTTGCAGTAAGTGAAAAATTTAAACTGGTAGTTAGTGGTTTTGGCTAACACAGATTAGGATTCTCACATGTGAACATCTTAAAGGCAGAGAAAAATTATAAAATCTTTAAATTATTTCAAAATATAAAAATTATTCTTATTAACTAACCTGTATATGCATATATTTAATAAAATTATTAACATAGATTTTCTACTCTGCTTGTATATGTATTTTTCATGAAAAAAATGTATTGTTTTTTAAATAATATTATTTGTTCAAAATATTGTTTTTATAGTTTACATAATACACAGAAATACTCCTTCCCATTTCCCCAGAGAATGAATCTAATTTTTCTATAAAGTATTACTTTTCAGCATGCTAATTAGAGTAGTAAGAGAGCAAACTGTGCCACTTTCTGGCTCCTCAGATTGTCCTTTGTGGTTGTTTATTAGCTATTATAATCTTGAGTTGTTACTCTTCAGTAGATGTGTTCTCTCCACAAAAACTCTAGAACAGGAAACTATAAGACATGAGGGGGTTCCTGCAACACAGGCAACTCAGCTGAAACATGCCACGCTTACCAATCCTGTGGTTTGAAGAGTTTCTGAGCCCTGCGTTGTCTAGCTAGAGCTGCTTTCCTCAAGGTGACCTTAGTTAATGATAGCTTTGTTTAAGTCAGGGATACAGAACTAAGTATGACATGAGTCCTGTGAAGAAATGAAACTCAAAGGGAATGAAAGAGCAAGCCCAGGGTCTGCACCAGATCCTCTGCGTACATAATATGGCTTCTAGTTTAGTGTTTCTACAGGATTCCTCAGTATGTGAACAAGTGGATTTCTGATTCCTGTGCCTTCTCTAGGACTCTTTTTTTTTTTTAAATTTCTTCCTTCTCATTCTATTTATTTATTTATTTATTTATTAAAGATTTCTGTTTCTTCCCCACCGCCGCCTCACATTTCCCTCCTCCTCCCCCAATCAAGTCCCCCTCCCTCGTCATCCCAAAGAGCAATCAGGGTTCCCTGCCCTGTGGGAAGTCCAAGGACCACCCACCTCCATCCAGGTCTAGTAAGGTGAGCATCCAAACTGCCTAGGCTCCCACAAAGCCAATAGGTGCAGTAGGATCAAAAACCCATTGCCATTGTTCTTGAGTTCTCAGTAGTCCTCATTGTCTGCTATGTTCAGCGAGACCGGTTTTATCCCAGGCTTTTTCAGACCCAGGCCAGCTGGCCTTGGTGAGTTCCCGATAGAACATCCCCATTGTCTCAGTATGTGGGTGCACCCCTCACAGTACTGAGTTCCTTGCTCGTGCTCTCTCTCCTTCTGCTCCTAATTTGGACCTTGGGATTTCAGTTCGGTGCTCCATTGTGGGACTCTGACTCCTTTCATCACCTCATGAAGGTTAATATTCAGGAGGATGCCTATATGTTTTTCTTTGGGTTTTCCTTCTTATTTAGCTTCTCTAAGATCACGAATTATAGTTTGGTTTCTAGCCATAAATAAGTAGGACTCTTTTTCTTATGTTGGTTTGTCTTACTCAACTTCAACGTGATAGTTGTTGTTTTATCTTATTGAATTTTATTTTGTTATATTTTTAAAATATGAATGAATAGATGGATGAAAATATAGTTACTAGAACAAAAGTTAACAACTTAATTGTTACATATTTTCTGTGAGAAGAGAAATCAGTTTTCTCCAACAGAGTGACACTGAGGACAAGCCTCAGGAATATGAGTACCTGGCCAAGATACACCTGGATTTCCATTTTTATTTTGTTTTTTGTTTGTTTGTCTTGTGTGTGTGTGTGTGTGTGAGTACTATTGTGTGTGTGTGTGTGTGTGTGTGTGCTTTTATTTGGTTATACTTTGGTGGATTTTTTAAAATTTTGAATGTAGCTTAATTTTAGTTTATGTATTTGTGGGGCTTTTGTTGTATTGGGGTTTTTTGCTTTTCTTTTGAGAAAAAACTTAAAGTTGGGTTGCTGATAGGGAGGGGGAGAGGATCTGGAGGGACTTGGGGAAAGGGAATAATTTAATGAAAATACATTAGAATTTTGAAATTATTTTAAATAATGAAAAATAGGGTAATAAAAAAGGAGAAATATTTTATCCTGAATGTTTGTACAACATGGGGCATGATAAAAGATTCTTTCTAAGTGGCAAGATAATTTGGGGTGTGGAAGCGAAGCTCCTGCATCCCTCGGGGCCTCCCTCAGGAATGTCCTGTACAATTCCTAATCCCACCAGCACAAGCTAGGACCCTGAGCACATGAGAACTTTCCCTGGGACCCTGAGCTCTCTTCTCAGGCTCCCTGTCACTCCTGCCTTGCTGACTGGTACTATAGCACGTTCCTCAGTGTGGGTACAAAGCAAAGCCAATGTGTCCATAAGCAAAGGGGGGTGGCTATGGTTTGAATGTGGACTGCCTCCACAGTTTCATAAGTTTGAACACTTAGTCTCCAATTGTTGGAACTGATGTAGAAGTTTGTAGAACCTTTAGGAGGAGGAGAAAGCGCCTACGCAGAGGAAGCAGATTTCTGTGGCCAGGTCTTGAGATTTAGAGGCATGCCCTACTTCCTGCCTGCTTTGTACTTCCTGTCTGCAGGTGCTGCTTGGTCAGCAGAATTACTTGCCCCAGCAAGGTAAACTGCAGTCCCTGGAGGCAGTATAACTGCTCTCCCCACCTCATTTGAAATGCTTCACATCAGGGTTTGGGTGACAGCAATGAAAAGAGAAACCCATGTAGAGGTGTGGAGAAGTCCTCGAAACAGTACACCAGCCTCTGCCAATGGTTCAGACTGTTAACCACGAGCACAGACTGCTGATGAGAACTGCAATTCCCCAAGGAAGACGTGAAAGTCACCAATGAAAGGCACCAGGGTCTTCTGGAAGGGCACTGGCTCTTGCACACAGCAGCACGGCCCGGTGCTGATGATGTCTGTTTTGTCTATTTTTCCGGTTGCTGTCCCAGGACTAGAGCTCTAAGACTGTTCCCTCTCGCTGGATTATTTGCAGGCCTGCAATACTGCTCTGGATGACGATCAATCACAAGAAAGGAGCAGTTTTAGTTTCTAAGAACCGTCTGGGTGAATTTCTGTGGTGAAGACACGCTGTGAGGACAAGACAGGAATGTGTCAACGGTCACTCACTGAACAGCCTCAGCAGTACTCCTGGTCTCCACTGTCACTTCCCATCGCTCTGCACAGCACTAGTGTCTCTTAAACTTGTTAACCGGATCCCCCAGCAGCCTTTGCACGTAGACATTTTCAAATCTTCAGCGTACTCAGCCTGAATATCAAAAGCCCTAAAAGCTCCCAGGCCAAAAACTTCTGGGTAACCAACAGGACACCACTGGTAGACACTTCAACATTGTGAGACATTGTTCTTACACAAAACAGTTAATAATGTTGTGTTGAACTGCCCTCTAGCTATGACATACAAAATGCGGATGGATTGTTTAAATGTGGGCACCCCTACATAATGTCTACAGAAATATCCACAATTTAAAAAATTGTAAAAAGTATGAACTCTGAAACGTTGTTGACAATGTGCATTTTGGATAAGGGACACACAGCCTGCATCTACGATTTAGGATAAGGGATAGTAAGCCTGAATCCATGTTGTTCTAGAAGCACAGACTCTGGTGCCCAGGGCTTAAGGAATTGCCCGTGTCATACAGCTTGTTACAGACCCTGTATGCCAGCTCTTGTGTCGAATGCCGTTCTAACATTTTCCAGAGAAAATGGAGAGAAAGGTCAATCAACCCAAAATGGGCACTGACAAGAGACCAAAGAAACTGTTCTGTTCAAGCCTGGTTTAGTGAACTAGACGGTGGGCTGCAGTCACTTACAGGAGTATAGGTGACATGCAGGGGAAACAAAAAGATTCTTTCAGATTCTTTCTTTAAATATCTCTTATTTCAGGATGGAAGACTGAAGGGCTGCATTTTCCTGTGTAGTGACAATAATAGTGAAGGCCCACAGGAAGTCAGTACTTGAATCCCAACTAGAATCTTCTTCAATATCAAAGAATGGTCAGTGAAAAGCTGGTGTTCAATAGGATAAATCCAATGACAGAAAATAAAAACTAAGGATACGAAAACTGTTTTCCAGATACAGATATAAAGAATATAGTGATAAGAAGGGGAAGAGTAAGGAGCAGTATGGAGTTTGAGACATAGAAGTTAGATTTAAATCCAAAATGACTGATTAAGGGTAAACAGGATCTAATAATATCAAGGCAGAATTATTTTCATTAAAATCCGTTTGATGCAGCTATCTTTAGCCACACGCTGCCTTCCAATTACCTTAATTTGTGCATCACTTTGATGAGCATGAATCATGATTCTTCAATTAATTGTACTTAGCAGTTTCAAGGAAATTAAATAGTGTAAGAGAAAAATGAAAGGCTAAAATAATGAACAGGTTTTCTCAAATTTTTGTGCACCACCTTGGGTCATCTCTTGCTTCATGCATAGAAAAATGAGAATAAATCAAATTTATCTAAGTAAATTTAGGTGGTGGAGAAATAAGATTAGCCAGAAGGAATGGTTATTCTTATTTATTTATGTCTAATAAAGTCCATTGTACATCTATGAACTGTAGGAATACTTTAGTATTTCTTATTAAATCCCTCTACTATTATATATATGTATATATATATATATATATATATATATATATATATATATATATATTGGTCACAAAGTGACCAATTTTGTATGAAATCATAGAAAGTAGTGATATCCTTTGTTGATAAAGATATTAATGAGCCTTAGTGTTGATAAGAGTATTATAAAATGAGGGAATCTGATCAAATTCATACCTATATAAAAGAAAACATAAAGACATTGCATGAATTAAAAAATAAATTATTTAGAGTACCTATGTGTAATCATTATACATATGAATTATAGTAATCGAATTTTAGAGTGATTTAGTCAATAGGGCATAATGCAGTCCTTGTGGTTTTATGGACCTTTATATCATACGAGTTGGGTAGAGGAAGTAAAAAGAACAAGGACTTTTCTCAACATACATAGAAATGTATTAACACTCAGGTATTACATCGACCCTGATTTTCTTACAGATCTCTGGAAACCAACTTCTACGCTTGAAAGTCAAGGCTAATTATTGAAGGAAATGGAACCTACTGGCGAGAGTTGGACTTGTTTCTGAAGTAGAACTTTTTCCATTATTACGCCTACAATTTCTTGCAGGATTAACTCAAGATGGGAGAGGCTTGTTTGTACCCACTATTGCAGAGAAGTTTCAACTCCTCGTGTCAGTGGTAACCACAGCAGAGGAATGAAGCACAGATTTCTCCTACCGGCACAGGTAGGAGGGACAGAGTCCAGACTAGAACTAGAGAGAGTATCATTTTAAACACCATCCCACATTAACTCACCTCTAGCTACACAACACACACTAAAGATACCCTAGCAGCCTTCAACATAGCAAAAACTCAGAACCAATTGCTAAAGACCTGAGCCTACAGAGGATGCTTCAGAGTCACCCAAACCATGTAGAGACCAAATTATATCATAAAGTGGAAATTAAGTCATGGTGGCATACTCAAACATCTGAAAAATCAAGAGCTTGTTACATCTCAGAGTAATTAGGTACATCTTAATTGATGTGAAGTTTCATTTTTTCTTGAGTTGATTTGGCAGTGATGTAGTGATAAATGTGTAGTAATCACTTCAGTCTACTCTTTACTTCTATTCTATAGCTCTGACTTATACCATTTATTGATTGCCAGAGCAAAATAAACCTGTAATCACAGATTTTTAATTTTTGAAATGGCATTGTTAAATACAATTTCAGTAGGCAATCTGAGTTAGCTTTACCATAACATGCTACCATATAGTTTATTGGTACATGTTTTAATGGCTTACAAATCTTAGTTTTCAGTAAGCAGTGTTTGGTACTAATCAAAAGTGAGCAGACCTATGCCATTCATAATCATTAATACTAACATAGAACACCTCACCTCAAATACTATGCAGAACATATTTACAAATATTTCATTAAAAGTATTATGGTTAAATAGTGATTAATGTCAAAATTTCTAATGATACTGTAATTTTAATTTGAATGGGGTGGGTTTTAAGGTAGTATAAATATAAAAGTGAAATTAGACTTTAAAATCTTATCGATATTTGATTTTATATTTATTTTGTGAACTCTAAAATCATATACATGATTATTACGACAAAACATTACTTAAAATACACCTTTGTAACGTCAGAATTTCTGCTACCATATTCCCTGATCAGTTGATAATCCCCATTATAAACTGTGACATGAAAGACATTTCAGTGATTAGTAAGCTTAAAAATCCCAAAAGAGAAGTTAAAAGTATTATCAATGTGTTATATATATGTTATATTCTGTCAATGTACCTAACATGTCACTTCCCATGTTGCAATTTTCACAATATCTAAATAAATTGGTTTACTAAAAGAAAGCTTCAGTCCTATTGGAAAGGAAAGGAATTAAACCAAGAACTATGTTTTAATATTCCAGGGACAATGTGGAAAAATGTAACTGTAAGGGTTTAGAATTAATACATTATATCCATCCATTTTAATTGAAATTATAAATCTCACATTTCCATGCATTCTAGGTGTCTACAAATAAGCTTATAAACCAAGCTATATATCTGGTTTCTGGACAGTTTACACTAGAGGTGTAATAATATTATCAAAACCTTTTAAAGATACCTTAAATTTCATGAAGGACAAATTTGAAAATGATATAGCCAGGACACCACTAAGAGTACATAGTTAAGCTTATTATAATTAGGTTTGAGGGCTCTTGCTGATTTTGTAATCTCAATATAAATTGTGCTTTGCCAGCACAAGAAAAAATTACAGCAAGAATACTAGCCATTGATTGTTTGGATACGTAGGATTCTTTTACTATTTTAAGATATATAGACTCTTTCTAAAACAAATCGAACCTCGATGGCCGTGTCTGAGATGCCATGTGCTCTGTTAGTCATACAAATGACATTAGTAGTGTTTCTGTGAAACAATTCATGAGATTATGAAGATTTAAAAAATGTCTGGCCTTGAATAACTCAATCTCAAGTATGTTCTTAGTCCATTTCATCATGTTTCAAAAATTTATTCTTTAACTCAATATTCCATGCAGATCATAGGCAACAAAAAACAACTGTAACTATTTTCTGGGTGGAAAAGTGATTTACTTGGTTCAAGTTCTGAAGTGTGAATAGAGCAAGTGATTTAATATTTATGTATATTAATATATATACTTAATTAAATTACTTAAGTATATTATTTGTCTTTTTATTTTTAGAATAAAAAGTATGTGTGTGTGTAAAAATGTGTGCTTACATCTGTGTCTTGTGGATATATTTACTCATCAGTGTAGTGCTTGTAACAGCCAAAGGTGTCAGTTCCCCAAGAGTTGGATTTACAGGCATTGCAGTTATAAGACATGTGACTTAAATGTTGGGAACTGAACATGGGTCCTATGGAAGTTTATGCCTTTAACAGCTTCAAAAAAGAGGGCTTCTTGACAGAGAATTGAACCTGTGCCTTATTGTTTTTATTTTTGTTTTTACTATTCACAAAATCAAAGTAACCATCAAAATTGTTTGATCTCTAATATACAGTTGAATGATTACATATTGTGAGCTTCCAAAGTAAAAACCTTGTCTATGGTGTTAGAGATGGAAAAACCCTATGAAGTCTGAAAATTGCTTCTGATCTTTTCTTGCTATTAGAGGATAAGGTTTACACTCAACCACTCTACCGTGCCTGTAAATAACCAAGGTTGCCTTCCCACTCCAATGTGACACTCAGAGAGGAATCCATGCCTGACACTCTAAGACGTGTAAAATATTACTAAGGGGTGCTACAAAAGCCAGATGAGCAGAGTATCAAGATGTCAATGAAATGCACTACAATTTCAGAAAAAATGAAGTTAATTAAACAACATATGTGTTTTCTACTGAACTATTGCTTATTTAATATTATTTTGACCATCATGATTGATTTATGACTGCAATTAGTCACATAAATGTATGCTACTACTTGTGTGTCCAGATATGTAATCCAAATGAAATTATTATATTCAGGAAAGTAGCTAATTTAAAGCAACTTTAGCTCATAGTCATACTGATTTTTAGCTAGCCCATTTGTGAATGAGCTCATCTAGTATCTAAATTTCTTCACAACTTCAAATGACAATTGGATTTTTAGAAAAAAAATTACAACGTTCAAAATTTTTGTTAAATTTCTTACATTTGTTTCTCTCTTTTTCCTTAATGCTTTTGTCTTGCATTCAGAAAGATTTTACAGAATCAGTTCTTAGCTGTTTGTGCTTAGTAGCCTATGGTTACCAAGAACAATGTCAATGAGCTCAGCATCTCTGTCTGTTTTGAAACTGTTAAGAGAATTTGAACCCCATCTGTGTTGCCGAATGTCTCCACAAAAAAGAAAAAAGTGGCCATCAATAGTATACTTGAAGTTGTACATTGTCTGGACAAAGTTTATGTTTATCCTTTGGCAAACAACATTTAGTTTTTAAAAGAAGAAATGTATTATTGTTTCTTCCTTGGCATACTGAACATGACAAGCAAAGACAAAAATATTTTTGCAACTGCACATTTATTCAACAGCAGTGGTAAATAGATTCAAAGATGTGGAGTCATTTTCCTGTTCTCCCATCTTTTTTTTTTTTATTAAACACAGAACAAATTTGTGTACTGGAGGATCTAGCCTTTTTTTCCCTTAAATCTGCTTGAGACAAATTTAATGCAACTCCATAATGATGATAGCATTTGTCTCGTATTCTTTATTCTTGCTACCCCTATCAGCTAGTAAATCATCTGTTATTTGTTGATTCACCAAGCCTAAGAGACATGGTTTAATACGTGATCTTAGAGAAGCTAAATAAGAAAGAGAACCCAAAGAAAAATATATAGGCATCCTCCTGAATATTAACCTTCATCAGGCGATGAAAGGAGACAGAGACAGAGACCCACATTGGAGCACCGGACTAAAATCTCAAGGTCCAAATCAGGAGAAGAAGGAGAGAGAACACGAGCAAGGAACTCACGACCGCGAGGGGTGCACCCACACACTGAGACAATGGGGATGTTCTATGGGGAACTCACCAAGGCCAGCTGACCTGGGTCTGAAAAAGCCTGGGATAAAACCGGTCTTGGGAAAAAAACATAGAGACAATGAGGACTATTGAAAACTCAAGAACAATGGCAATGGGTTTTTGACACTACTGCACGTATTGGCTTTGTGGGAGCCTAGGCAGTTTGGATGCTCACCTTACTAGACCTGGATGGAGGTGGGTGGTCCTTGGACTTCCCACAGGGCTGGGAACCCTGATGGCTCTTTGGGCTGAAGGGGGAGGGGGAGGAAAATGGGAGGCGGCGGTGGGGAAGAGACAGAAATCTTTAATAAATAAACAAAAAAATAAAAATAAATAAAAAAATTTATATCTGGAGTTATAATCTGCTGATTACCAAAATGAATAAGCTGTCTCTGTTTGAGAGACACCCATGTCACTACAGCTGACCTTTCTTGTATCTTTCCAAGTGAATCTGAACTACTACTTTTATACTGTTTCTTGTTTGAAAATAAAAAGAACACTCTTTCCAGATCAATGAAAGCCTGCCAAAAATTAGAGTACATATTGATTTCTCTACTGATGATATTATATCAAGCACAGGGCAGCAATTGATTTCCCATGTGCTTAATTTTGGATTTAACCCAAAATACCATGTTTCTTTGGACTTATTGTTCCAGTACAGGTGAATATGGAGTTTCAGAGACTCTCTTCTGTGCCTTGCTTACATTTTGATCACAGTTTTTTTGTATAATTTTTCATAAACATATACCCCAGAGAATATACTAACAACATAACAGCAACAATAAAATACTCTCAAGTCCATGAAACTATGAGTTGAGTGGGGTTACATTGCAGAGTTTGGGGAAAGAATCTCTAAGCAGATCATGCATGGTTGAAAGGCAGGTATCAATACGAAGCCCATTCTGGCACAGTGCTGACTCACAGATGCTGCATTTCTGAAGCTCTCTGCCAAACTTGTAGGATGTTACACTGGAGAATCTGATCTTTCTGGGAATTGTTTATTACAAGCTTATCTCTGGGGCCAGGCCTTCTAAATGCTTTAAGTTTCAGAGTATTCAGTACACTGAATCATTCAATAGTAGCAAAAATAATTGCAGACAGGATTTATAATCTGTTACTACCATGGCTATAGTATATGATAGCTTGTTGTCAAGACAGGGACAATATAATGTAGGCATGAGTCTATCAAAAAGAGGTCACTGTCTACAGCACTCAAAGTGAATGTAGGCAGAGAAAAGAGTAGAAGAGGAATGTAGAAGGATTTGAAGCACAATGTACTGACAATATCTTTGTAACCTGCCCTTCCCTTTTCTCATTTGTCCTCTTACTATTCATCTGCTTTACTGTCACAAACATATAAACCAATATTCTACACATGAGAGTAAGAACACAGTGTTTACACTTTCCCTCCTATTATCAACCCTGTTCCTCATTCCCTTCTGTCGAGACCCATTGCTTCCCTCACGTTGTCTAATTCTGCTGTAAGCTGACTCTTCCCCTGAACCTTCAGATGGGAACACAACCTGGTGGTTAGCTTGTTTTTGTGCTTATGATTCTAAGCAGCAAACAAACTGAGACATATCAGGTTTCTGACCTCCAGTACTAGGAGTTAATTTGTGTTTAGTTCTCTATATATCTCGTAATTTGGTAACCCTGAAGTAGAAAAGTAATATAAATTGTAAAACAAAATTTATGTGTTTTGCAATCAGTGTCTCAGAATACATGTGAAATATATTAGTTAAACTGCATCTTGAATAACAGTTTTACTTGGTGCTAACTAAATTCATAGCATGAATTAACAAAATCTTTAATATTAATAAGAAAACAAAAGTAAATGCCTTGATAGCATCTTATTGATTCTTTTGATAGTTGCTTTAGTGCAGAAAACGAAATACACTTCAACATGAAGTGTTTACATTCATGTATGTGTGTGTGTGTGTGTGTGTGTGTGTGAGAGAGAGAGAGAGAGAGAGAGAGAGAGAGAGAGAGAGAGAGAGAGAGAGAGAATACATGCATGTGGTAAGACTGAAAACATGTCAAACAATAAAGACATTAGAAGATATAAAGACCAGAACTCTGTTCTTTTCTTTTCTCTTCCATCATGTAGAATCAATACATCATACAGACTATGGTACTTGAATATGACCATGTGATTAATTAAGACTGGCCAAACAGCTTGGAGTAGAAATGGAATTTCTCTTATCCATACTAAATAATTTATCATCACAAAACTACTGAACCCATTAGATGACATGACTTTAAATCTACAAACTTGTTTACCAAATAAATTTCTTTTCTAAAAAAAAAATGTACCCAGAAACCTGGATCTAAAGAAATTCCTGGGATTCCACAAGGATGACCCTAGCTAAGACCCTAAGCAATAGAGGAGAGAGATCCCAATCTTGACTTGCCCTGTAGTCAGACTGATGATTATCTTAAATATCACCATAGACCCTTCATCCAACAATTGATGGACACAGAAGAAAAGACCCACATCAGAGCACTGGACTAAGCTCCCAAAGTCCAGTTGCAGAGTGGAGGGAATAAGAATATGAGTGAAGAGATCAAGTCAAGGTTCACCCATTGAAACAGTTTACCTGAGTTAATGGGAGCTCACCAACTCCAGCCTGACTGGGAAGAAACAAGCATAGGACCAAATTAGTCCCTCTGAATATGATTGACAGTTGTATGGCTGGGGAAGACTGAGGGGCAGTGACACCAGGATCTATACCTACTGCATGTACTGGCTTTTTGGGAACCTATTCTCTTCGGAGGATACATTGCTCAGCCTAGATATGGTAGGGAGAGCCTTGGACCTTCCCCAAAGCAGTGTGACTTACCCTCTCCAAGATTTGGATGGGGGTGGTGTGGGAGGGTATGTAGAAAGAATGAAATGAAGGGATGGAGTGGGAACTTGGATTGGTATGTATAATGAAAAAGGTAGTTTGTTTTTTTTAAAAAGTAAACAAGAAAGGAAAAAAAAGTACTGAGACTCATGTAATGCTCAGTTATACATAGATTTTGTTAGTTTGATAAAAATTTTTTGAAAATAAATGTTCTTTCTTATGTTTGCACTTATGTGAGCTACAGTAGACTACTATCTAGAGTTGTCATATTTCTATTCAAACAGAATATAATTTTCATACTTACCAATATTTTACACATATGTGTAAGTAATAGACATTATTCATTATAATTGATCATTGCTATTTAATTTTAACTTTTAGAATAAAATTAATATTAGCAAAACAATTTCAACCACGCAATGGTGTATGAGAGGTTTAGAAATCTCCACTACATAATCCTGCATGGAAACTAAAACTATCATATCAACTTGTATATCAATTTTTGCTATACATTAGCTCTTTTAACTGCATGTACAGACAATCTTAGGGTGGTTTGTAGAAAACATATTGGAAAATATTTAATTCTAGAAAAATAAATTTCTTTAAATGTTAGGCATATTTTTATATCCCTAAATAAAACTTTGCATTACTGGAAAGTCAAAATCTAAGTAAACAAGAATGCTAACTTTTTTTTTTCAGTTCAAGGGCATTGGATTGTTGTACTTTCTCTTGCAAGCACTGGCATGATCAAATTGCGAAAGGATGGGCAGAAAGAACACAGTTCTTTTATTCATGCATGTGGGGTTTGAATGTCACATTAATTAGAGCATTTAGTATATATATAATATGGCTGGGGCAAAACTTTTAACCCATTTGTTTGCAATGCACCTCATTTATTCTTTGCAGATTTTATTTCCTTGTCTTTCATGTTTTAATCATGTTCTTAAAATAACTCCATTTGATCACCAGTATTTATATCTTATTAGTATGTCTGTATTTAATCAATTAATCACTGTTCTAGTATTTGGAAGAGCCTGTTGTTTATTGTAATCTATTCTCTGAAGTCATACTCTGAAGTTATAGCAATTACTTACAATATATAATCTCAACACTTTATCTCTTTGGACAGTTTCTAATCCTTGAGAAGATTCTACTATATATTTCATTGTCTTTCTAAGTTATGAAATACCCTATTATTGTTTTGTGGTGATAATTAATTGCAAAGTGCATATATCTGCATAAAATATTTTATAATATATCCCAACATTGTCCAAACTGTGTTTCTTTATTCTCTTATGTACATCCAGATGCTGGGTCAGCTTGAATTTTCTACTGATTTAAACATCCTTAATATTTTCTTTCTTGTCACAATGATTAATCCTGTCTTTCATGTTCCAAAATTTATTTTTGAGTACTATATTTATGACATCTTTGCAATTATAAATTTTGTCAGTATTTGAAAAGTATAAATTCATGTTTATCTAATGTCTATTTACCATAATATTGTCCTATTGTGCTTTGTCCTTCTGTAAGTTTTTTTCTTGTTTAGTGATGATGTTGTTATTAGATATTCTTTTATTTATGTATGATGCTTTCAGAGAACGATAAAGAGAAAGCTGGGACTCCCATGTTTGCAAAACAAGTCTTTTCAACAGTACTACTGGAGACATAGTAGGAACTTAAATTTCTACCTTTTCTTACAGTAAGGAAGTGCTCCACCCTCTCCCGAGAGAATATGTGTATATCTAGAAGAAGGCAAAATATTCACTACAAACTCCTTACAAAGTCTCCATGGGGAAGCAACCAGAAGTTCACATTCCACACACAGCTAGAATATAGAAATGGAGACCACGCTAATCTCAGATTTAGTCCAGGGGTAAGACAGTGTTTCCCAGGACACCACCTGGTAATGTTGGATACCATTCCAACTTGACAACAGAATATGGAATATTCCCTTTCTTCCCACTTGTAAGTATAATAGAAAGCTAGTTAAACCGAAATTTAAGTTTTATAATAAATCACCCAAAATATCCAGGAATCAATGAAAAGTGTCCATTACATAAATAATTGAGCATTCTCAGCTTGAACAACAGCAAGAAAGTAGCTCTTACCAAGATGAAATAGGTAGTGAAACTTTTTTACTTATGAGACTTCACAGTACCACATGGGAAGGAGGAAATGAATGACTTAGAGCTACCTAATAAGCCAATCTTTGTTTATGGCTTCACTGTTTGCTTGTGAAGTGCAACTTTGAATGTAAAGGCATTAAAGTTTTGAGAACAGCAAGGGTGAAATATTAAAGCAAATGTGGCACTATCTGAGACTTAAGGCATCAAATCTACATTAAATAAGCAAGGCACAGTGTTTCAGAGAGCTTCTGTGTTCTCACGTGTCATTTTCCAATAGCTAGATGCAAGTCATGAGCCATAACTATACTTCAGAGAAAGATTATGTGAATACGAAAGAAGTAAACATGAAGCATAATAACTAATGGCAAGAGAGGGTGACATCATTTCACTCGTGTTCGCTGGCCATTTGTACGTAGATACATCCGATAATTTATGTGCATATTACACAAGCAGAAGTGAAGCTGTCTAGTGAACAAAAAACGTTTTACTGGGACTGGAAGGAAGGTGAGAAAGATGAGGACATGGGGAATGAGGGTAATGTACTCAGGACAGACTACTTGTGTGGATGGGTCATCATGTAATACATTGCCCAATACAATTACTATATACAATGAAAATTAATAAAAATAATAATAAAATGAATATCAGCTAAAACTCTGTGCAATATTCCTCTGAAGGAGACCTTCTACTAATTAGGTTATCACCACTACATAATCATGAAAACTCTGGAAACCCTTTCATTGAATCCCCCTCTTAGCCGTTGCTATGATGGAATAAGTAATAAAATCAGAAGAATAACCGCCCACTTAATGTCAAGGCAAGATGACTTACTGAAATGCCTAATTAAATATATATACTTAGAGCCTCTTTGAGTTTTGTATTTGAAGCATACTCATCTATTTTATGCCGAATGGAATTGTGGTCTATTATACCGATATGAACTTGTCGTTTGGTTAACTTAGAATTCTGCAGGGGTTAAATAAAGGGACTCTTAGAAATTATATTTATTTCTCTAATAACAATATTTAGATGGATATGTATTGTTCTATATAATTGTGTTTTATTAAAAGTCGCTGTGAGCAGTTCCCATTGATATTTTAAATATTTTAATTATTTTAAGACTCCATACACTTACGTAAAATGCAATGATATATGACTTCATATTTATAACTTATTTTTAGTTATAATGAATTCAGACTTTGCCACCTAGTGAGGAGAGATTTCTTTACTTAAATGCCCTAAAGAAATAGGATTTTCTTCAATATATTGTTGATTTGTAATTAGTGGAATTTAGTATCCAAATACTTACAAAAACAATTCAAAATAAACTCATGATTCTTTTTAGAGAAATTTTGAGTAGCTTTTAGTCTATCTTAATTTGTCTAATGTTTTGCTCCAGATAAGAAAACTCATATTTTAAAGGTCATGATGAAATATTTTCAAAATAACAAAAACATCTTTGGATTAAAATTGGAAAAAATATCATGAAGATATTACAAAAAGAAGACAGAAAAATACAGAGTGATTAAATTTATATGGAATTGTTTTCTCTGATCCCTCGTAGCAGAAAAGAAGTGTAAAACTAGCAAATTAACATTATTTGCTAAAATAACTTTCTCTCCAATTCTGTTTACCAGAATCGATGGTGGACATTTTGTGTCTCCGGTAAGTCACTTCAGATAGTTGTTGCTATCACCATGACCTTTAGAAGTAGATGGACAGCACCTCCTGACAGCTTGGACTCATGTCATTCATTATTGTCAGCTTACCCAACAGCAGGTGGGTTTTAGCTCACATGTGTAGCCAAAGATCTAAAACCATACATTCTAATCAGTAAACAGGCAGTGTTGTGGGCCACTATGATTCTCTCAATTTGTGTTTTTGCATAAGTTTAATATGAAGGTGGGGCTGTGCTTTCTGGAAATATTCAAGAATGGTATTCTCCATTACATCTATATTAACAAGATGATGGTTCTAGATATTGAAAACTATAGGGAAAGGATGCACGAGTCTTCTTTAAAAGATCAAGTTGGTTATTTATACGTAACATCCCATTTAACACATACAGGAAGAATTCAAGCCTCCTGCAGTCTAAGGTACTGTGTACAAGAAAATTTATGAGCACAAAACTGAAAATATGCTTGTCAAAGCAGGGAATTATGATGAGTGGGTTTTACAAAAGAACTTTATAAAAGAAGACTTCTTTAAAAAAGAGGTACATGTCAAGAAATATGTCCGTTTCTTTTAGATTTTCCAATTTTATGAAGGACAGGATTTGAAATATGATATAATGATCCTCTGGATTTCCTCAGTGTCTGTTATTAGCTCCCATTTTCATTTCTGATTTTCTTAACTTGGATATTCTTTCTCTGACTTTTGGTCATTTTGGATAAGATAAATCTTGCTGATTTTCTCAAAGAACCAACTCTTTGATTCTTTGTATTTTTCTCTTTGTTTCTATTTTGTTGATTTCAGCCCTCAATTTGATTATTTCCTGTCATCTACTCTTTGTTGTGTTTTCTTCTTTTTTTTTAATTAAAAATTTCTGCCTCCTCCCCGCCTCCGCCTCCCATTTCCCTCCCCCTCCCCTTAGTCAAGACCCCCTCCCTCGTCAGCTCAAAGAGCAATCAGGGTTCCCTGCCCTGTGGGAAGTCCAAGGACCACCCACCTCCATCCAGGTCTAGTAAGGTGAGCATCCAAACTGCCTAGGCTCCCACAAAGCCAGTACGTGCAGTAGGATCAAAACCCAGTGCCATTGTTCTTGGCTTCTCAGCAGTCCTCATTGTCCACCATGTTCAGAGTCCGGTTTTATCTCATGCTTTTTTAGACCCAGTCCAGCTGGCCTTGGTGAGTTCCCAATAGATCAGCCCCATTGTCTCAGTGTATGGGTGCACCCCTCGCGGTCCTGACTTCCTTGCTCATGTTCTCCCTCCTTCTGCTTCTCATTTGGACCTTGGAAGCTCAGTCCGGTGCTCCAATGTGGGTCTCTGTCTCTATCTCCATCCATCGCCAGATGAGGGTTCTATGATTTGATCTAGAGCTTTCAGGTGCAATGTTAAGTCACTAGAGGGAGATTTCTCCAAATACTTTATGCAGAACTGAGTGCTATGAACTTTCCCCTTAGCAGTGCTTTCATTGTGTCCTATAAATTTGGTATATTGTGTATTCATTTTTATTGAATCACAGAAGGTCTTTGATTTCTTTATTTCTTCTTTGACTCATTGGTAACTTAGCTGAGAGCTGTTCAGTTTCCATGAGTTTTGTGCTTTCTGTGGTTTATGTTGTTTAACACCAACTTTAACTCATGGTGGTATGATAAGATACAGAAGGTTATTTCAGTTTTTGTACTTGGTTGAGATTTGCTGTGTGACCATGGATGTGATCAGTTTTAGAGAAAGTTTCATGAGGTGCTGAGGAGAAGTCATATTCTTTCTGTTTGGGTGGAATGTTTTGTAGATGTTTGTTAAGTTTATATGAGTAATAACATCTGTTAGTTCCCTTCTTTTTTTAGTTTTTATCTGAAAAACCTGTTCATTGATGAGAGTGGGGTGTTGAAGTTGCTCACTACTAACGTGTGGTGTTTAATGAGTGATTTAAGATTTAGTGATATTTCTTTTACAAATATGTGTTCCCCTGTATTTGGGGAATAGATATTCAGGATTGAGATTTAATCTTGATGAATTTTTCCTTTGATTAATATGAAATGTCCTTCTCCATCTAAAGCAAAGATTGCATTCATATTCTCTCTCTCTCTCTCTCTCTCTCTCTCTCTCTCTCTCTCTCTTTCTAAAAATAAATGCGTATGAAATGATGTTGGGAAAGAAATATCTGTGTCTCTTATAAGTGTGTGTCTTCAAGTCAATCATTAGGTTAAAAACAAAACAACCCAGGAGAACAGTATATATTCAAATATATTCATTCATATATATATATTCAAAAGGGAAGGTTGTCTATTCCAGAGTTTGAGTTTGTCATCTCTTTAAATTGAGAACACACAAAATATCTCTAAAGTTTTCTCCCCAATGCATACTTCAATTTACTATGTTTAAAAGATTTTTAATTTTAGTAAGATATAGATAGGTGATTTCCTCAGCGTAAAAATTCTGAAAATATCAACTAACACCTTCAGGTAAAAATGAATGAAGGAAGAAGGGCAGGAGAGAAGAAGAGAGGGAAGGAAGAACTCTAAGAGTTGAAGAAAAAGAAATGCGTCATTTTCTCTCATAGTGAGAGAATATCAGGAAATTATTATTAATAAGAATTGATTTCATTCAGACTATGTTCACTCATGCAATCTCAAGGAGCCCTAAGCTTCTGAAGACCTCACTACAAAGTAGAATTACTTTGAACAACATGAAATACATTTGGGAAGTACACTGAGTATATATAATGAGAAAAAGCATGCTATCATTATAAAACGTTAACTCTGCTTAAGGGAACTGGTAAACTCTTGTAGGTGACATAAATTATTGTTATGTATTTAAAAGTGAGAAAAGCTTTACTAGTTAGACAATTTTTATTTAGTGGATTTTGTTTGTTTAAAATGAAATTAAACTTCTGTTATATTGTTAAAAATTTTCTTACAGTGATAATTTGTGGGTTTTAAATCAAGATTTAATAATTAAAAATAAACATATTTATAAAATTAGAAAATACTTACATTGTTTTACTTAACATTTCTTCATAGTGAATATTTAATGCATATAAATTAATCATAGAATTAATATTAAATTTGCATTAAATATTTAAAAATACTGAGTTTCAAAGAAAATTCAGTGGAAATTGAAAGTCCTCAACTTTAGTAAAAACAAAATTAATTAGTCCTACTGGGGTTTGATCTTAAATAATATAGGTCAGTCATTACTCAGATGATATAATATTATCCTTTAAAAAGTTTGAAATTCAAGCACATTATCTAACCCCTGTACTCTACTGCAACCCCATGCATGTTGCACACCTGCTCAGAAGCACAGTACCATTAATTAGTATAAATTGAGTTAAATCATAGTAATTTCTTATGGAAAGAAAACCAGAGCATGATAACCTATGAAAATATCCATTTAAAAGATATGAAATATGATAGATAAATTTATTAAATAATAAAATGTTCATTTTATATGGCAGTAAGTGCAACCTCTGTTTCATAAGGAAATAAGTGGTTTATAAGAATTTTAGAGAACAATAAGAACAGAAAATCATTATAAGGTTATGTGTCCAACCATGATTATCGATGTTAACAAATTCATTACTATTTTTGAATAAATGCAAAATCAATTCATTTTTAAATAGTCAATGTTTTGAGAAATTCATATATGAATACTGTGTTTATATAGTTACCATTTCCCACTCTTCCCACTCCAACTGTTGTCCAACCCACGGCCCTACCACTCCCTTTGAAATTCTTGACTTCTTCTATAATTATTAATTCTACAAATACACACACACACACACACACACACATTCTGCAGAGTCCATTTAATGTTATTCATATGCATATGTGGGCTTCTGGGGATTTCTTAACCTCATAAGACCCATCCCTTATGAAGCCTGAATTTTGTCCTCAGAAGTCACTAATTGCCTGTAGCTCTTCATCTGGAGGGGGTCTTTGTAATGACAATGACAACGTTGTCATCAGAAAGCTTTTATATAGGTGATCATCTCTGATAATTCAAGGGTTCAGCTTTCTTGTCATATATACAAGACACTAGATTGATGTATTACAATGTATAATAATGCTATGTTATAAAAATCAGTATTATAATAAACTTATGTACTAAATAGGTGTGTTCAAAATGTATTATATGTACGTAGCACTTATGTGATTGAATGATAGATGATAGGTATAAAAACAGACAGATAGGTAATACATAAAATGAGCTGAGATATCATGTATTTATTTCATTGTTTTAGGAACAGGCCATTATACATATCTGTGTCCGGACTCGCTAACTTCGTGTCTCCTCCAGGTACCCGTGTCAGTTGAGTAGTCTCACTGATATGCCTAGTGGTTGGTAGACTGTCTGTGGAGACAATGGGAGATGGATTGACTTTCATCATCCATGGACTACCATGGATTTTCTCTCAAGGAGCCTGGGCAAGCATTGCAAAAAATGTGGGGGAAGCTTAAGATATACATTACTTTCATTGAAACCAATCATCAGTGAAAAACAACAACAAAAAAAACAAACAAAAAATCTAGTCATCTATATGCAGAAATGAGCAAGAAAATTTCATTTCTTGAAGAGAAAATGTAATGACACATGAGAGAGATTATCCTTTATTGGATAAACTTCCATTTTATGTTTTGTTGGGTCTTTTTAAAAAATTATTATTGTTTTTTAAGATAAGGTTATTTTTCTCCGTGTAACAGCCTTGGCTGTAGTGGACCTAGCTTTGTTGACCAGGCTGATCTCAAACTCAAAGACCTGCCTGCCTCTGTATTTCCTCCTGACTCTTTATTTTTTTATTAACTGTATTTTTATTGCTTTAAGGATTTTAAAAAATACATGAAAGCAGAATATGAATTTTATTAAGTTCGGTAGTTTATCAAATGTAAAGAGTTTATAGCCTAAAAAATTGATGCACTCTGATACTCTGTGAATTTTCTACTGAAATTAAACTCAAAATATAAGTAAACGCAAATACTGACAAGTGGTTGGGAACAGTTACAAAACCATTGTCATGGAGGAAAGAAAGCTGGAAGAAAAAAACATTTGTCGGGAAATACCACCTTAGAAGAGAAAACTACATATTTGAAAAGTCTAATAATTTTAGAAATGATTAGGATACTTACAACTAGGAATTTGGAATTCAAAAGAAATCTCTAAGAACATAGAAATATATACAGCTACACGACATATTATTTTCTCAATTTAGCTGAAAATATGTCTAGGAAGATGAAAAGGACATCTAGAAAAGTGTCTAGAAAAGACACTTCCTCCCTTAGAAGATGACATATTTGGATTGTACTTTTTAAACTGTTGGGAATATGCTATTCATTTATGCATTCACTCTTTTGGGGAGTACTACAGTGTGAACTCGGGATGCTAAGGATGGCAAGCAAGCAGTCTATTACTGAGCTATTTCTCTAGTACAGACAGGCCTTATTGTGACATTCCTGTTTCCACATCCAGAGTACCTGGGGTAACATTCTGATCCACTTAGGCCATATGTTGCAATATATTTTTAAATACCTTTACTTTTTATTACATTTATCTTTTTAGCTACATGTGTGTTCATGTTCTTTCCATGTGTGTGTATACCTGTGATTGTGTATGTAGGAGAGTTGCATGTGTGTATTCATGCATTTGTGTATATGTGTGGGGGTATGCATGTCTTTGTACAATGCCATGTGTGTGAATATCCATGGGTTGTGTGTGTACATATGTATGTACCTGTGCATGTATGTCACATAACACATGAGGAGGTCAGAGGACACCTTGTGGTAGATACAGTTCTGTCCCTCTACCATGTGTGTTCCTGGGATTAAACTTAGATCGTCAGTTTTGGCACCAGGAACCCTTCCAGGCTGAGTCGTGTTGTCAAAGGCAGCTATGCACTAAGCCTGACTGGTGTTTTCATAGGTGACCTTGAGGTATAACTTTGCAGAAGTGATATTCACTTGTTCCAGGCATGACACCTTTTTTCTTTATAGAGTTCAACAATCCCCCTTAGAGATGGTGTTATTGATGTTTTATGAATAAGTAAATCAAGCCATACAGAACTATACTCATTTGGAGAAAATCGTGTGGTTAATCAGTGGTAACATTACGTTTCACAGTTTAGCAATCTCATCCTTAAAGCTGTGTTAGTTGCTCCTCATTATTGCCACTGACTACTCGTTATTTCATTGGTTGCCTGTTTGAGAGAGTATATCATAGGGGCCAGGTTGGCTGACAACTTGCTATGTAGTTTCGGCCTTGCTCAAACCTAATATCTTCCTGCCTTCACATCTCACGTGTTAGGATTTCAACTATGAATGAGCATCCATGAACCAGGAGGATGGCACTGAGATGAGTGATGAATGATCTGATATTTTGTTTTTTAAATCTGTATCCAAATTTGGCTAAATTGAGGAAAATAGCTTATAACAGTTGTAGGATTAATATCTATGTTGGTAATGGGAACACAAAAGATTCAGAGTAAATTGGCTTTCTTTTTTTGTTTGTTTTTTATTTATTATTTATTTATTTATTAAATATTTCTGTCTCTTCCCCGCCACCGCCTCCCATTTCCCCCCCTCCCCCAACTAAGTCCCCCTCCCTCCTCAGCCCAAAGAGCAATCAGGGTTCCCTGCCCTGTGGGAAGTTCAAGGACCTCCCACCCCCATCCAGATCTAGTAAGGTGAGCAGCCAAACTGCCTAGGCTCCCTCAAAGCTAGTACATGCAGTAGGATCAAAAACCCATTGCCATTGTTCTTGAGTTCTCAGTAGTCCTCACTGTCCGCTGTATTCAGCGAGTCCGGTTTTATCCCAAGCTTTTTCATACCCAGGCCAGCTGGCCTTGGTGAGTTCCCAATAGAACATTCCCATTGTCTTAGTGTGTGGGTGCACCCCTCGCGGTAAATTGGCTTTCTATAGTATCATTTTATCTTTCTTATCTTTTCCCTTTTAAATATTTAACAATTTATAATAATTTTAATTAAAATATTAATATTTTGTCTGTTATTTTTAACCAAGATTCAGGTTTAGGCTTTGTGTTTTTATACAGCATATTTCATACATATTAGGTTCAATCCTTATTCACATACACGTCTCTGTGTCTTTCCCTGGTGTCTGTTTTTCTGATGATTTTTTATCATTTACTTCAGACTTATTGAATATCTAAGGATCTTTGGCTCTGTACTGCCCATTTGTGCATCAGCAATCTCTGCAGGAGTAATTTTTGGCATCGTGTAGATACGTCTTCCCAGAAGGAATTCATATCTATGGTATTCCTTGAGACAACATCAACACAGGGCTATGCTAAATGAAAATGCAACTTGGATACCTAAGTTCAGGACAGAGCTGGCCTATTGTTGGTGTCTTTCTAATATAAGCATAAGCTGTTCCAAGATACAGCTTACTTCTGAGACATCAGGAAAAGACTGATTGCCCTATATAAGAAATGAGGGATGCTTCTGTTACACAGCCCATCTGAAAGAGGTTTTAGGGTTTTATTTTAAGGATGAGTAGATCCTTGTAGATCAAAATATGCTTTAAGTACTGGGCAAGTCTTGTACTTATTTCTACCAAGCAGTTGAACTTTGAGGAAGCACATGCAGGACTTTTAAGTGAAGAACTAATTTTGGGACTCTTGTTTCTTTAAGGTGCGTATGTACAGTTTAGTAGTGCCTACAGTTTTTCTAAACCTGTCTCTACCTCTGCCTTTGGCTCTTTAAATGTAATTATACCTCTGGTTCTTCGTGTGCTGAGTGATAATCTCTGCTTAGTGATATGTAAATTAGTCAAGTGTCTCTTGATACAGTTTGTAGTAAAAGCTGATGCAGTTTGAAATGAGTTTGCTTACAGAAGTCTGTATCTGAAGACACTGCACTCTCTGTTGCCTTGTATCTTGAGCAAATGAGAGACACATGGAGCGATGGACGAGATTCCCATTATCTCAACTGAGCTCAGCTTAGACCAGTTGATGATCTGCTCATTCTGACCTATGAGTGGTGGTTGTCTTCTCTCTCACCCTAGATGGACACATAGATGACATGCCACTGAGATTCTGTGACTGTTTTGCAGCAATAATTACTTTAATAATCAGTTGCTAACTTATAAACCAAATACCACCTAATTCAATGGCTTTGGCAGGTATGGCAAATAAATAATCTTATGAACAAAATTCACTCAATGAATGTGAATAAGAATATAGAGGAAGTTGTTATAAAAATCTGGGAAGACTGCATATCACAAAACATTAGTTTCCAGAAGTGTCATTTGAACATGATTGATGCCAATGCAGAACATTTATAAATACTGTTCTAACATTTAAATTTACTTGCATATGTAAAAATAAAGAAATTATTATCATCTGAGCCGATGAAAAACACTAAAATATGCTTACAATCTTACCTTCTGGCCCAAGAGTTTATTTTTTAATATGCACCGTTCTATAGTGCTTTGCCAAGGACACGTGGAGTTAATCCACAGTGCATTAATCTTAGAACATGGCTTTTACTATTATTTATGCAGAGCACATCATGCATTTAGAACTGATGTATAACAATCAAGTGTGATTTAGAAACTTAACAATGCCTGAGAGTGCTCTTGCTCAGTCTCTTCCAGTTGTCATATTGTAAATCTTAAAATTATTCATTAGAGCTATTCCCTGGAATGAAAACACACCCTTAGAATATGCTGGCTGACTTCACTGTCCTTATACATCAACAGCTACTTCTTCATCATCATTTGATAAATGAATAAAATAAAGACCACCAGGTCACAAAATGTTCAGGAATCAATCTTCAAACCTAGGTCAGTTGATCTCAAAAACGGAGAGAAGCCTAGATGGTTTATGAGTCACTGACTTAGAAACCAGGAAATGTGTTCAGATCTACCTGCCTCCTGAGTGCTGGAATTAAAGGTGTGCACACAACTGCCCGGCCAGAGGATCTTTTTAATGAAAAAGAATTGTTTTTCTTATAACATGTTCTAATCATGATTCCACTTCCTCAACTTTTTCCAAATCCTCTTGTTTTTCCCTCCCATCCAACTTCATTCCCTTTCTTTCTAGTTTGCTTTAGAAAACAGACAAGGAAAACAAGAAAAGCAAACAAAACAAGTAAAGTAAAACACAAGAAACACACACAAACAAACAAAACCTATAAAAACACAATATCCTAAACTATGATAGCCATGCGGTGGTGGCTCTTGCCTTTAATCCCAGCACTCGGGAGGAAGAGGCGAGTGGATCTCTGTGAGTTTGAGGCCAGCCTGGTCTACAAGGGCAAGTTCCAGGACAGGCTTGAAAACTGCAGAGAAACCCTGTCTTGAAAAATAAATTTTAAAAAAGGAAGAAGAAGCTATGATATACAAGCAAAAGCCAAAATACAAAAAGCCCAAACAAAGCAATGTGGCCATGTGAGACAAAAAATTCTACAAAAACACAATTGTGTTCATTTTGTATTGACTCTTGGGCATGAAGCTTGGTTTGGTTTATCAGCACAATGACACTCCATTGGAGAAAACTAAATTTTTCTTTTGCTAGTTGATTTCAGTTTTTGGTTAGGGGTGGGAACTCATGTCTTTTTCTTCCTGTGAGTGCTAGGACTCTGTCTGGTTTGAACCTATGCTTGCCCTGCTGCTGCATCAATTCTCTTGCCTAAAGGTTTGTATTCTGACCACTGGAAATAAAAGGAATTCACTTTTATTTTGTTAAGTTACTAATGTAGTAATTAATGACAGCAGCAGTGAAATACTAGCATACCATGGGAAAGAAAGGCAGGACTAATATCTTGAAGAAGAAGGTCAAGGGTTAAATAATGGTGTAATTGTGTATGAGAATCAATGACATGACAGTACTAAGAGAAAATTAAAACAAATATGAGAAAATTCTAAAGCTTGTTTTAAATTCAGAACCATTGGTAGGGAACCTTTAGAGAGCAGCTTTGTAGCAGTCTTGAAGATGCACAATGCAGAAATAAAGGCTGTTCTGAAAGGCACAGAAATGAATGAGCTTAAAAGACATGGCTCCAAATAAAAATACATTCACTATGTCATACTGTCAGATAGAATGAACGTACGTGTATTTTAATCTTAGACAAAAAATTCAAAGTAACATAGTCATAAATACTAGACTTCATTTAATTAATTATTCAATCTATGTTTATAAAATTCAGAAACTCATAAAATATGCTTGTATGTATCTTAGCTATCTATTGTTAAGAACTAAATTCTCTAAAGGAATGTATTATTATGTTTCTTGTTTTGTTTGTAAAGTTAATTTTAAGCATAGAAAGGTTTTTCAAGCTTGTACACTATGTAATAGGAATGTCCAGATATGGAGGAAGTCCTTGTTCATCCAAAAAAGACCAATTACTGAATCTAGGTTTTGAAAGAGTCTCACACATCAGTCAAAAATCACTCTGTATAATAATGATATAATTGTAATGTAATATTTTCATATTGAATCAAGGAAATAACTTAAAACAGTGTATTTGTAATCTGTCACTAATATAAAATATGAATATATTCATATAATTTATTTCAGAGATTTAAAATACCTGTTATCTTTGACATTAACAAATTAGTAGAGGCATGGCTGTCTGTCTAATATTATTTGATTTTTTATTAAAGATACACTGTTACTATACCACATACTTGTATTATGACATTGTATTTCAAGCATACAGCCGCTAGCATAATTTTCTATATTTTGTGTATGAATGACAGTAGGGTTTTTTGAGAGCTCTAAATAGACTTTCAAATGAATTCCTATTAATCCAAATACGTTGATCTCATTGAAGAAGTTGTGTTTCTAGAATTTTACATGATTATTATTAGGCTTTACATTATACTAAATACATGCTTTGCTTTTGAAACTTTGTTCATTACATTACAAAATAAGAAATTCGGTGTAATTAACTCAAAAGTGCAGTCTCCATGTACAGGATCTACTTTGCTGTATAAGGGTAAGAAACACTGATCACCGTTAAATGTAAGTCATCTAAAACCTGGTAACGTGAGCCTTTAATAAGACAGATATTTTGGAGATCAGACCTTTGTCAGTTGTGGGGTTGGTGAAGATCTTCTCCCAATCAGTAGGTTGCCTTTTTGTCTTAATGACAGTGTCCTTTGCTTTATAGAAGCTTCTCGGTTTTTGGAGGTCCAATTTATTCAATGTTGCCCTTATTGTCTGTGCTACTGGGGTTATACTTAGGAAGTGGTGTCCTGTGCCCATATGTTGTAGACTACTTTCCACTTTCTCTTCTATCAAGTTCAGTGTATTCAGATTGATATTGTGGTCTTTGATCTATTTGGACTTGAGTTTTGTGCATGGGGATAGATATGGATCTATTTTCATTCTTCTACAGGTTGACATCCAGTTCTTCCAACACCATTTGTTGAAGATGCTTTCTTTCTTCCATTGTATACTTTTAGCTCCTTTGTTGAAAATCAGGTGTTCACAGGTTTGTGGGTTAATATCCGGGTCTTCTATTCGATTCCATTGGTTGACTTCTCTGTTTTTCGGCCAGTACCAAGCTGTTTTCATTACTATAGCTCTGTAATAGAGTTTGAAGTCAGGGATGGTAATGCATCCAGACGATCCTTTATTATATAAGATTGTTTTGGCTATCCTGGGTTTTTTATTTTTCCATATAAAGTTGATTATTGTTCTCTCAAGGTCTGTGAAGAATTTTGTTGGGATTTTAACAGGGATTGCGTTGAATTTATAGATTGCCTTTGGTAGAATTGCCATTTTTACTATGTTGATCCTACCCATCCAAGAGCAATGAGGACTACTGAAATGAAGGAAACGTCATTGAGCTGTTAAACAATACTGCACTGTAGATGATGCCTTCTAAATTCTTTTTTGTTTGTTTTTTGTTTTTGTTTTTTAGTTGTTGAAAAAAGATTTCCGCCTCCTCCCCGTTTCCCATTTCCCTCCTCCTCCTAAATTCTTAACTCTAATTGTAAAGTCCACTCACTGGACAAACACATGACAAAATGCTCTTTTTAAAATAAGCTCTTTTATCACTCTTTCTCAAGAAAATCTGCTGTGGATTGACTTTCTTTTAGGTAAATACAAAAAGTAAGTTCATTTATTCATGGAAAGTCTTGTGATTCTGATGATTTTAGCCTCTTCAAAACCTATGAAAAGTCAACAAAGCCTTTTGTCCTTGACAAGCTTAGATTATTTTGAAATTTATAGAAAAAGTTGTTTAAACTATTTTAAGTTCATTCTTTGTCAATATTTACATTTTAAGATGAATGTGAACAAAATGAAAGTGCCCGATACAACACAGAAAATGATTAAAGGAAAAATGATTTATGAACAGTGATTGAATAAATTGATGTTAGTCCAGAACTTAGAATGCTGAGACAAAAGCAAAACTATTCAAATAGGCAATGAAGAGTTACATGAATACTGATCAGCTGATCTTATTAAAGTTAAGTTGGTCTCTTTGGGAATAAAATTGCTGCATATGGGGCTCACTTAGCTTTCATTTCACTTCTGAATTTTATTTTTTATTTTGTAAAAAGAAACAGCTCTGATGGCCCTTTATATGACTAAGACCATGAGGGCACAGAGGATTTATTCCCAGCAATAGACTGAGGCTGTGTGTTACATCAAGTAACACAACTTTGGCTACTGCTGAAGTACTGCTTAGGCCACTGCCTAAGTAATGAGTCTTTTCTCTCATTAATAGAGTTCAGCCTGTTGAGAAAAATGCTAAACTGAGTACTACGAACTTTCTCTTAGTTGCTTAATCTCTTCTCTCTCTGTTTCATCTCCATGACACCTTAGTTTCTTTGAATTTCAGCAACAGAAGCAGCAACTGCTCCATTGTTAGGTCTCACAGAGTCTTATGTAACTTGCTTGTAGAAGACAGTGGATGTTTTCTTGCTGTCTGTGATTCTTCTTAATTTTAATTTTTAAATTTATTTTATATACCAACTACAGTTTTCCATCCCTCCTCTCCTCAAGGTCCCTTCCCTATGTTCTTTCTACCCACCCCCATATACTTCTCAGAAAGAGTACAATCCCTTTCAGTCTAATAAAATCTGTGTTCATACTGGGTGCAGCTTGAGCATAGGAGACATCAAAGACTGTAATCCTCTCAAATAAAAACCGAAACATTGATCACATACTTTCAACTTTTAATGACTTAAGATATATATTGCCATTCTGATCTGGATGGAAGGGAGCATAGTGAGTAAATACTGTACCAAACCAAGACCAAAAATCTTCTGGGAAAACTCCAAACTCTGTATCTCCATGTCTTTCCTCAAAATGTTCCTCAGTGCTCCAATATCTTTCAGCTTTGTTGACTGGAACATGTTTCTTTATTTTATTCTGATTCCACTTCCTCTTAGCAATTTTCCTCAACAGATATCCCATGGCTCTGGTACCTGCAACATTTTGGGCTTTTCAAGGCATTCCAGGCCTTACCTTCATATCATCACACAAAGTCCTCTCTAGGTCTCCATTCATGGACACCTCTGCCACATGTCTGTCATCAGTAGCTTTCCTTAGTCAATGAGGAAGATTCTATAACCTCTTTCTTCTATCCTTATCTCTAAAGCCAGAACCACATGGTTAAAGCTCCTGAATTTTTCAGATTGTTGGGTATGGAGTATGGCCCACTCACTCAATTACAGTTTCACTGAGAGTCTGGTTTTGATGGTTTTCTACACTGCCCAACCTTGGGTGTCATGAAACTGGATCTGTAGACCAGGTTGAGCTCAAACTCAAAGATCCATCTTTCCCTTCCCTCTCAGTGCTGGGTTTAAAGGTGTGCACCAACACACCTGGCTCGTTTAATTACTTTTCACAAGTTGGAAAGTTTGGAATTTTTCCCTGGGGCACCACACCCTTTATTCCATTTCTTTATCTGTTTATCTCTTTGAACACCAGATTTAGCTCCATTCCACTTTTTGGTGCTCTTGATGTTTCTCTTTCCATGAAGAGACACCATGACCATATAGTGTTTATAAAGGCAAACATTTAATTGCCATGGCTTACATTTTCAGATGTTTAGTACTGATGTTTGGGTGTGTTTGGAGGTGATAACAGGAGTAAGGATCCTTTTGAACATGAATTCTGCTAGTCTGTGTCCTTTTATTGGGGGAATGGAGGGAGAACAGTTATACTGAACAATATCAATGTGTTTATTGATTTGTTGATTCTTGTTATTTTGTTGTTTGTTGATGGTGATGATACTGATGGTGTGTGTGTGTGTTTCCCCCTCTTTGGATTTGAGGTCTGGAATCATTTATTCCTAGTGTTTGCTGTGTGTAGCTAACCTATTTTGGTTGTAGTTTTCCTCCTAGCTTTTTAGTAAGTCTGGATCTATAGATAGATATTGCTTAAATTTATTTTTATTTTGGGATGCCTTATCCATTTATTGTGATGGAACATTTTTGTGGTTATCGTAATCTGGTCTGGCATTTATGGTCTCTTAGAATTTGTAGAATGCTCTACTTTTAGATTCTCTGTTGAGAAGTCAGGTGTTATTTTCACTGTTCTTCCTGTACATTACTTGGCCTTTTTTTCCTTGGAGCTTTAAATAGTCTTTCTTTGATCTGTATATTTACCATCTTCATTATTGTGTGCCAAAGGGACTTTCTAATATTTTCTATTTGGTGATCTCTTAGTTTCTTGAACCTTGGTAGGTATCTCCTTCTTTAGTCTTGGAAATTTTCTTCTGTTATTTTATTGAAAATATTTTCTGTGACTTTGAAATTCGATTTGATCTTTGATAAGTCCTCTATCCTACTTTTCAAAGATTTGATCACTTTTTTTTAATGTCCCCCATTTCCTTGATATTTTGTGCCTGTTTTTACTTTAGCTTTTTTATGATTTAGCATTTTCTTTGTCTAAGGAATTCATTTTTCATTTTTTCTGTTATATATTTAATGTCTGAAATTATTTCTCATTCCTTTTCTATTCTGTTTATGAAGCTTGCATCTGAGCCTCCTGTTTGAATTTCTAAATTTTTTCATTTCCAATTTCTCCCCAGTTTGGGTTTTCTTTATTGGCTCTATTTCTATTTTCAGGTCTTGAGTTGTTGTACTCCTTTAACAATTCTCAAATTTGCTCTAATCCTTGATGAACTTCACAGTTAATCTCTATATAATTCCATTTTTAGTATATGTGGAACTGAGGCAAATATATATATATATTATATATATATATATATATTTTTATTATATATATATATATATATATATATATATATATATTGGTTTTTGAGACAGGGTTTCTCTGTAGCTTTGGTGCCCATCCCGGAACTAGCTCTTGTAGACCAGGCTGGCCTTGAACTCCCAGAGATCCTCCTGCCTCTGCCTCCCGAGTGCTGGGATTAAAGGCGTGCGCCACCACCGCCTGGCTGCATCCATATTTTTTTATATTAGTAAAAATTATTTTTATTTTTAATTTTCCACAACTTCCAGGGTTCATGTAACTATTTCTCTTCTGATAGTAAGGAGATGCCAGTACCAAATGCAGCTCCGTCCTAGAGCAGCTAGAGAAGTCATCACTATTGGTACTTCTTCTCACATGGATCTTAGTTATTTGAAACTTTGCTGTGGGAGAAATGCAGAAGAGTTTGAAACTGCAGGCTAAGGAAGCCAGGGTACTGTAAACTTGGCTTGGTAGTCAAGTTTCCTGAGTTTGAAGGCAGGATGGAGGTGGTACTGAGTTGATTAAGAAAAGTTGCTGAACACAAAGGAGAGAGAACTAGCTTGTAATGTTCTTTGCTTTAGTTCCAGATTCCTTGATTTTGATTGATTTCTTGCCCTGACTTTTTTCAGTGATGGACTGTGATGTGAGAATGTAAGCCCAAATAGTCCCTTTCCTCTCTATGTTTCATTATTCAATGTTTTATCACTGCAACAAAGAATCAAACACATTATTAGAAATTTGGTACCAAGCGTGCAGAATGTGCATGATGGACATGAATGTGTCCTGTTCTGGGAGCTTTATGGAAGTATTTAGAACTTTGGGCTGTGTTGTGGCATGAATAAGGAATTGCCCCTATAGTCTTAGGCATTTAAACATTTAGCACTCAATAGGTGATGGTGTTTGGGAGATTTATGTGATTCAGTCTTATTGGCAAAAGTATGTCAACAGGCTGAAGAGATGAATCAGTGGTTAAGACTACTGCCTGATCTTTCAAAGGTCCTGAGTTCAATTCCCAGCAACCACATGGTGGCTCACAACCATCTGTAATAAGATCTAGAGGAAGAGACATTGTCAATTGTCCTCATCAACTTAGACAATGAAACACAATATAGAAAAGTTCAACAAAACCTCCAAATACAGGCTGCCTAGCATGCTTCAGCATTGCCAGGGCATAAATTTCCTGTCAATGGGCATGGGACCTAGAAGTTAAAGTGTGCACTCTCAGCTTTCTGCTCCTGTTGCCTTACCTGCTGTCATGCCATCAAGGCCATTATGGCCTCCAACCCTCAATACTTTCATCTATACATTGCCTCAGTCAAGGTGTTTTATCTCAGCAAAAGAAAAGTAATTAATATAGGCTGAAAAGCTATGGCATGCTCAGTAATTCAAGGCTGCTCTATGGTAGCTTAGAAGAGAAGTATCCTGAAAGGCATGCAGATATGGATGCCAGTGGAATTTCAGAGGGAAGATTGAGAGTCTTTCAAAGACTCTATTTGGGACTGTTCATGCAATATATTTGAATTAATGATCTGTAGAAGTGAAACTTTCTATGCTTTATGGGAACAATTGATGCTGGTTAACAGGGCCTGAAAAAAGTAGCTATGATAAATAACCATTGAGGAAAAAAAAACTGCATAGGAAATATTTCCTTAGCTCAACACAGAGAAGCTTCAGTATGGATTGGCCAAGACTGCATATCAAGCTGGTATCGCACTTGAAAATATGTAGAAGGAACCCAAGTGATATTGGTTTTGAAGGAATTTGAGAGGATTATGGAGATCAGCTGAGTGTTGGCACCATGAGTCAAGGTTGAAGTTCCTAAAGAGAGTCAGGGAGAGCCAACTGTTGAAAATGAAGTCGCAAATGTATGAAATTTCATGACGGAAGTAGATATTGCAAGACAATCTGAGGCAAGATTCCATGTTGCATGGTCAGCATCGCTGAAGGTCAGCTAGGAGAGGGAATTAGTGAAGGTTTAGCATCAGTGGAAGTGGAGTCCTTGCATTGTTGTAATTGGTTGTTCTGGGATAAACACCAACACAGGGGCAGACATGGAATTTAGCCACCCCAAGCTTCAAGACAAGCTGTATGTGTTGTGGGTCCCTACAAGAGCAGAAGCAGAGTTTATCAAGTCCTCAGAGCCCAGAAGATTGTGAATGAGGGCAGTAAGTCAGAGACTAGGCTTCTTATCCTGTTGGGTTTTAGCTTTGCTTTGATCTTGTAATTGTACCTTCTTCTTTCCTCTTGCATAAAAAGGTATACTATTTGCAACTGGTATTCGGCAATGTGCAGTAAAGTCTTTGAACTTTTAAAATTGGGAAAATGTAAAGTCTTTGGTCAGTGTTTCATTATTGCAACAGAGAAGTAAATAGAAGAACCTTGAACAAACCTTAACAGCCTGAGCCAGAGGATAACTTTTCCCAATATTCTCTGTAGATGATGGCCTGGGTTCTATATGCATGCAATTGAAGTCTGGCACCTTTTCCACCTCTGGGTCTCCTAATATATAGGCAGGTACTTGTAGCGATATATAGTTTGTGTTTTAACAATAAAAACTTGCCTGGAGATCAGAGTGAAGAGCAAAACCATTAGAGGATAGGACGTGGTAGCACAAATATTTAATCCTGGGGTTTGGGAGACGGAGGTAGAGTAATATCTGAGTTCAAGGCCACCCTGGCCTACACTAGATTGAACTAGTCTTAAAGAGAAACAGAGTCAAGCTGTTTAGACTTACACCTTTAATCCCAGCACATGGGATTCACATGCCTTTAATCTCAGCACTAAGGAGGTTGAGACAGGAAGGGATTTGGCTGGATGGAGAGAGAAATATAAGGCAAGAGGAGACAAGAGCACAGTGCAGTCTGAGTTCGGTGGGACCAGTTGCAGTCTGAACATGCAGTCTGAGGTCAGGGTCATCCTTTTGGTTTGAGGATTTGGTAGAGGTAACACGTCTACCTACTGCCTGGATGCTCTGCTTATATGATCCTTCAGCTTTCACTCACTAATATCTGACTTCTGGTTTTTATTAAGAACAATTATAATTCATGTTACAGGTACCTTTGTCTTGTTTTCCCATGGTGCAGAAAGAAGTTGGCATATTCTCGCATTTTCTTTTTCCTTAAAGCTTATGAAGTGATGGAAAAAGCATTAAAACAATTTGTGGGAGGGTTGGAACAATACCTCAGTGGTCAAGAATAGTTGTTATTCTAGAAATCGAACCAGGTTCAGTTCCTAGCATCCAAATGGAGGCTTTGCTTACTGGAGACTCTGCTCACTGTAACTCCAGTTCTGTGAAATTCAGTAAACTTTTCATGCCTTCCTGGGTACCAGGAACATATGTAATGTACAGACATAAATGCAGGCAAAATACCCATATGCTTAAAACAACAAGAATAATATTTTTAATTCTTAAAGAATAGGGTGCCCTTAGGGAGAGAGATTTTACTTGTAAGTAAATAAAGGGAAAAGATCGGAATCTTCTGTAAAAATCAATGGGCAAGAATAACTAAGAAGTAAATGGCAAAAAAAGAGAAATATTTTTCCCTGTTTTTTAGTCTAATATTTGACTTATAGTCAGATTGCTGACATTATTAATATTATGTGCTTATTGAATTAACTGATATTTATTTGGTGAATAATCTTCCCAATATGTGATTTGACAGTATATTAATCTTTAGTAACTACATTTTTTTTCTAAAAAAGAAAAAACTCTTACCAAATCTATGCTCACATTTTTCTGTCCATAAACTGCAGAAGAATTTCCATTGTTTTCTAGTTTCAGCCATAGATAACTATAGAAAAAGCATCCACAATAGAGGGAGAGAAATAAAGAATTAAAGAAACGTAATTAAAACATGGTTCTTTGATAGAGGGTTTCTTAGATGGGCTATGTCCTCCATTGGAAATCAATTCTGTTATAAGACTTTACAGTTATTATCCTTCTTTCATATTTTAGCTCTGCATTTCTGTCTTACATCATGTAATTATTTTGGAATGTAGACATTTAAGTATCAAATAGTTCTTTATAAAACAGTTCTTCATAAAATCACCAAAAATGAGACCACTACGTAACTCATGCTGTGGAACTTACACTTACCTTCTTTCTATGTGAAAGGCATATTTTAATCATCTCTATATAACTTTTAATATCCACAATAAAATTTGTAGGAAGTATGATTATCTTTAAAGAAACTTTGACATAGACAAGTTCAGCAGTTGTCCCAAGGTGAAAGCACTTGACCTCCATGTTAATTTTAACACTGTGTGGGAATAGCCTATGTTCTGTAACTAGTGTAATGTTAATGATGGGAGTGTTGTCCTTACGAATAGCATGTGTATGAGTATCATGAAACTGTGATATTTCATTGTTCTGAGATGTCTAAATTAAAAATTCCCCATAATATTATGAACAACACCCGCAAAATATGCAAGAAACAAATCTCATATTTTGCAAACACTATACCATAGTTTATGTTGAAATTTATGTAATTTTTTGCATTCAGGTGATTCAGTATGTCGGAGAATTAAAAGAAACAAGTACTATCATGATTGTGACCATCCTATGGGAAACAGAAATTGGAAGGCGTGTGGGAAAGATTTTGCTTTGTAGGAAATTACTTTGTATACAGCTGGCCATACACTTTCTGCTCTCAGCCTGATGGAATATCATATTTCTACCCAAGCAACATCTTTTATTTTAAGTGTATATACTTCCCTGAGGAATAGTTTTTATTGCTAGCTAGTGATTGGTTATTACAGTTGTTTTGACCTGCGAAGCCCTTTTTATTAAAGATGCTTTGAAATAGTTTCTTCCTATTATATTAAATTAGGATTTTCCTCCTTCAAATATCATGATGCCATGTGTACCTAGCAGTAAAGATTCTATTTTCTGCTCAAAGGATTCATAACTTCAAACAAATCCTAAACAAAAACAACAGGAAATTTAGTGTCAAGGGCACAGCATAGGAGCCTAAGAGAAGAGAATTCATTAAAGTTCTTCTCTGCCTTTTCCTAGCCAACCTAAGAATCACTGAGCTCTCATGGGACATGGTTGTTCAATTTGTTCATCCAATAATTTAATTTACTTTTTATGAAACAGATATGGACAGAACTGAAAGGCTAAATGATAATGATTTCTTTTTAGATTCCAAAGCAAACATTGAATTAAATAACTTACTTGCTTTAAATCATGAATTTAATAATGTCACTTCTATCTTAAAACATGTGGATAAGATCCTTATGTTCTCAAGATAAAAATCCTTCCAAAGCCAACAAACTCTACTCTTCACATTTATTTTTTATGTTTTTTTTAGATATAATCAAATCATTTCCCCTCCCCCTCTCCCCTTCTAAACTCTCCCATTCTCCCTTACCAATTTGCTTTTTTTCTAAAAAATAATTTATGGCTTCTATTTTTAATTTTGTGTGTGTATATGTCTGTGTGTGTTCCTAATGCATTCTAAAGTTTTGCCCTTATACCTACATATAAGCATAGTTCCTGCCTCTCATCACTGAAACTTCTGTTTGTAATAGACAGAAACCATTACAGAAACTACCAACAATCAATCTGGAGAGTTTCTGAACCTAAGGCTCAGGGATCCTTATAGAAGGAAGAGAAGGTGGAAAAGACTGTAAGAGCCAGGGGAACAGTGAGTTTCCTGTGTGATTGTATCTCTTAGAAATGTCAGAAGCTACACACATGAAGTTTCATCAGCATGGCTGTCTAAAAAGGATCTGAACAAGGACAATACAAGTAGGCATGTTAATGGATAGGTTGGGGTTCAGGAAGCCTCAATCCTAGACAAAGAAGTACAAACAAGGTATTCTGCAAGCAGAAGGGTCTCCATATTTGTATTCTTTTATCAATGCTATATGGTAATTATTTTTTCATCTCATTTTTTGTACATGCTGCTATTTCACAAGCACTATTTTAACAGCTTTTCAAGTAAACTTGATGTTGATCTATTTTCAAATTCAGCTTTCATTTTTGACAGTATTTTAGATTATAATGCTTGTTCCTATGAAACTGTGTTTACATTTAGAAAATATCTTTTCAGAATGCTTACCTCAATTTGTTTTATACAGATTCATTGAACTGTTGGTCTACTTTTAGTTTGCCTAACTAGCATGTAAATAATTTCAGAAGAGATATCATAACTTTTTATCTTTTTCTTCATCTTTTGTTTCTGCGTAGTACCCATATGTGACACATTTATGTGGCAAAATCCATGTTCAAATGAGGATCATAGCTGATACATCATTATCAAATCAAATTTGTATCTGAACTCTCAAAATCCATAAATATTGTAACCAATCAGCAAAAAGAGGAGAACTATGAGAATATTCACAGAGTAAAATTGATTTTTATATGTTTCATATTTCTTCATGCTTACAAAGAGTAAAGAACTATTTTCACAATTTTATGGTGTCAATATTGTTTGTTGAATAAACACACAAAGTATAAGTATAACTTAAAGAGCATGGTAGAATTGTACAGAATGAACAGGTTATATTTAGAATATAAATATATAAACATATATGCATATAATAAAATTTAGTGGAAAAAAGTGGCTATGATTTGAAAGAATGAGGATGTATGGGAGAGTTTGGAGGGAGGAAAGAGAAGGGACAATGGTTTTAATTAATTTATAACCTTAAAAATTAAAAGAAAGAGCATGGTCCTATTTGTAACCTGTTGGTTACTGTCTTGCTTTGAAAGCAAATGGCCCTAATAGGTCCATAGGGAGTGGCACTATTAAGAGCCAAGGCCTTGTTGGAGTAGGCCTGGCCTTGTTGGAGGAGGTGTTCACTGGGGGCCGACTTTGACATCTCAGATGTTCAATTCATACCCAGTGTAGCATTTATTTCTGCTGCTTGTGGATCAAGATGTAGAATGCACAACTCCTTCTCCAGCACCATGTCTGCCTGCATGCTGCCATGCTTTTCACCTTGAAGATAACGAATTAAAACACTGAACTGTACACCAGCCTTAATTAGATGTTTTCCTTTATAAGGGTTGCTGTTGTCATGATGTTTCTTCATAGAAATAAAAATTTAAGACAGAAATTGATAGTAGGGACTGGGATATTGTTATAGTTAAAACTATGTTTTAATTTGGTGGAGTGTGGACTTTGGGGCTTTGGGTTAGCAAAATAGTAAAATGTTTTAATCATGGTTTAATAGGCTGTAGTAGGAACATGGAAGACAGTGACGCTGAGGGATATTTGAACTGTGGGGGCTTGGATTAAGAGGTCTCAGAGGAGAAGAATTTTAGTAGGTGGCCGGCCTAGAGATTGTTCTTGTGGCAATTTGGTGAAGAAAGTGACTGCTTTTTGCCCTTGGCTGAAAAGTCTGCCTGAGGCTAGATTGAAAAACTTAATATTAATTACTTCAGCACAGGAGATTTCAAAACAGTCCAGTATTGACTCTATATGTGCTTATTAGTGTTTCAGCTTAGGAAGATCTATAATAAAAAGGAGCAAGGCAAGCAAGGAAAAATGTACAGTTCAAGGGAAAAGGGAATACCGGGAAGTGGAAAGAAACCAAATCACTGTTCATGAACATAAACAGATTAAAGAAAATCCTGAAGTTAGATGGAAAAAAAGGGGTGTTGACCTCAGGGAAAGACCCCACCCAGTGAAGTTTCCAACTTGTGAAAAGGAATGAAAATAAATTAGGTCTGGTTATCGTGGTGCATGCCTTATTCCCAGCGCTCTAGAGGCAAAGGCTCGTGAATCTTTAAATTTGAGAGCAGTCTAGTTTACAGATGAAGTTTCAGGTCAGCGAATCTTAAGGCAGTGAAGGAAACCAGTGAAAACAGGATTCTTGAAAAGTTGTGGTTGAATAAGGGTCCCATGTTCTAGTCCTCAGTAAGGAACAGAACTTGGCAGCTTTGGTCTTGTAGCTCTGGCCTTAGAGTCAATGAGAGAAGAATAAAGTTTTGGCATCACCCTCCCAACTAAGAAAAGCCGTAAAAATAAGGCATATATCAAGGGTTTCCTTGTATGGAGGCAAAGAGAGGCCATTGTGTGAAGTTGTGAAGGTTAAGCTTACATTGCTTTGGAGACCTGAAAATGTTGGAGAAACTGGAACCATGGGATACCTGTTTAGGAAAGCTGCTGATAAGGAGTGGAACCGGCCCAAGAAAAAGAAGTGTGTTGCAGTCAACAAAGCAAAGGGGAGTTGGAGATCTGAAGGGCACTTTGATATCAAGCATGGAGATGCAGAGTTTAGAGTTTTTCCAGCTAGTTTTCAGTCTTGCTTTGGTTCAGTAATTCCTTCTCAGGCGCCTTTTCATCCTTTTTGAAAGGGAAATGCATGTCTTGTGCCATTGTGTGTTGGAAGTATGTGATCGTCATTTTGATTTTATAGGGGATAGCAGTCAAGAGATTGAATGAGTATCAGAAGGGACTGTGAAAGACTTTGAGGCAGTGCTGAGACTGTTAGGGACTATAGGAACTTTTGAAGTAGACTGAAAGAATTTTTGCATTGCACTGTGGTTACAAACCGGGGACCAAGGAATGGAATATGGTGGTTTGAAAAAAATGGCCCCTGTAGACCTATAGAGATTGGTACTATTAGGAAGTGTGGACTACTTGGAGTAGGTGTGGCCTTGGAGAAAGTGATCACTGGGGGTGGGCCATATTTATGTATGTGACCCCAATAAATACACATGCTCTCCACAAAAAAAAAAAGAGGTCCTCTATGCTAAAGCTAGGCCCAGTATACACAATCTGTCTGCTACCTGTAGACCAAGATGTTCAAACTCTCAGCTCCTCCTCTAGTACCATGTCTATGTGCAAACTACCACTCTTCCTGCCATTATGATAATGAACTACACCTCTGAAAAGGTAAGTCCTCCCCATTAGATGTTTTTCTAGGTAAGAATTGCCATGGTCAGGGTGTCTCTTCTCAGCAATAGAATTCTAACTATCCTAACTAAGACAGTTACATGCACAGAATTGTTAAGACTTTTAGGTTCAATATAGAAGAATAATTCAATAACATTAATTTTTATTATAATTTATGCACCAAATACTGCATATATTAGATATATGAGAACATGAGGTAATGACAACCTCTATTTACCTGTTTTCTCATTTGACTCAAAATTTCTAAAAGGAAAAAAAAGTTATTTTTTGTAATTAAACATTTGAAAAATCAATGTCTTATAAATAATAAGGTAGCCAAAGTAAAATCTCAAGTTAAAAATATTCAGCCTATATACTGCCAGTAAATCTTGTATTAGCAAAAACTAAACAGCTAATTGTATAGTATAGATTAAGTCTCTTTGGATAGCCCTCAGTATAAGGATGGATCTCAGTCAGGTTTCCATTCAATCACTAAGTAGCTTCCACAGGGGCCATCTGTCACTCAAAGGATGTTTAAGCATTGATTGTTGCATTCACTGATTGGCAAGAAAAGTATTGGCAATCATGTTTCAGAAGTAACCTAGCAGGAAAAGGGAGATGGATCAGTCAGAAACATACTTGCTTCACAAGAAAGAGGACCTAGCTTTGTACCCACATTAAAAAATAGGTGTGGCAAACAACATCTATAACTAAAGCACTTTTAAAATAGGACAGACAGAACTCTGTAAACTCTCAGTCTAGCAACATCAAAAGTCAGTGAATACCACATCCAATGATGAATGCTATCTCAAAAAGTGAAGTGCAAGCAATGTGGATCTTTTTCTTCTCCACAAGCGCACACACCTCACACTTATGTATACTACATGTGCACACAAAAATACAGAGTCATCAATAAACATATCTAGCTTTACTTTTGTTAACTAATTGTATACAAATTCTGTTTCTTGTCTCCACAAATATAGACTGTCTATTTTTAAAATTCTTAGAAATCTGGTTAAAATATTAGGGAAAAGTACAAGATATCATAACTAACAAATTATGAAAATTTTATTATAGAATCAAATATAAAAGAAGATAAAGAAAGGAGAACAAGAGGGAGAACCTCACACTTGAAATCATTTGAAATTGCAGTCTTATTGTGGGGCCCAGAAAATGAAAAAAATGGGCCCACTTATGAATTAAAAGGCAATTTAAAGTCCAAGGTTCACTGACACTTGGTGGGCATTGTTAGTCACCTCCCTCTCCTGTGGATTATGCTTCCAAAGTGCTAGTTAACAAGACTAACGATAAATTGGGTATAAACTGACCTTTTCAAAGACTAATATTAACATAATCTAGGATTGTTAGTGAATATACTAGCTAGTTTGAGAATACAAAGTTGATCTTGTAAAATGAAAATATATTAGGTCTAAATTATATCTATTATTTTCATCTGCATTATGAGAGTTGTGATAGAAAAGGCTTATGAAAATTAGAAGAAAAAATAAAAAGTATAACTAAAAAACAAAAATAATTGAGAAAATGGAGTCCTTCGCATGTCAATTTATATATAAAGGACATATTGATAGTTCTGTCTAGCAAGAGCTCAAATCAACATAAACACAAGACATGCCAGCATTCTAGAGTGATGTACTTAAGAAAATAGTAAGATGAATAGGAACAGGACAGAACAAAATGTAAGACTAATAGGAAGGAGACAGAGCATAAACAGAAGTACATGTTAAAATATATATAAAATATAAGCCATTCAGTCGTGGAGCACAACTTTAATCCTAGCACTTGGAAGGTACAGGCAGGTGGGTCTATGTGAGTTTGAGGACAATGTAGTCTACAAGAACTAGTTCCAGGATAGGCTCCAAAGCTACAGAGAAACTCTGTCTTGAATCCAATATAAATATAAATATAAGTAAATATATATTGGTTTCAATGCAATGTTTCTCTATATGTGTGTGTACGCATGTATGTATGTATGCATATGTATATTTGTGTATTATATATATAAAATATGAGAATTAACACAAGCAATACATATGATATAAAGTCAACATGATGCACTAATACAGTGACATTAGAATAAAAGTAAAAGATTAAGAGTAATATCATATTTGAAAATATACTGACCATGTTCTACCATGTTGTCATAGATAATAAAGCACAAATTTTTAGAGATTCTAAAATATGAAATTGAAAAATTATAATTACCCAGAATAAACTATACATAGACATATCATGCTGAATTATATATTCAAATGTGTGGGTGTAAAAGGAATATTTAAAAGAGAAACAGTCAGCGTGACATTTTCTTAGTTAAGATTGGCTAAGTTAGATAGAGGGACTTATTTTCTTTGCCTTTGAATACATAAACTCTAGATTTACATGCTACTGGCAGCAAAACAGTTCCCAGGTATTAAAATTGGGAAATATGAGTCTGAAATACAAAAAGGAAAAGAAGTTGTTACCAGCAAGTCTCCACTAAGAAGACATTGTATTGATCGAAATAAAACATATTGCACTTTTGAAAATATGAGAAAGTACGGGAAATGTTAAAACTCAAATAATATGAGTGCTGAATTAAAACCCTTTTCAACCTGCAATTCTAGCCCAGGCATTGATTCTCCTTACCCTAAAAAAAAAATAGAGAAATAAAGTTGCAGCCAGATAAAAAAGTATGTTTGATCTCTGAATTTTTTTTTATTTTTTATTCTCTTAATGCAGCGATTAAATGACAAAAAAACAACATTTTAAACTTGTTTCAGACTTTATGGGAAAATGTAGACAGTATTTAAATGTGTCGGTCCTAGTATTTTGAGTGGTTTTTCCAGTTTGAAGATTTTTGATTCATCTATAGTGTTGAAAAAAAACTTAGAATAGGTATTAGGGTTGGAATGGAGAGAGAGATGAATCAGCTGATAAGAGGGCTCAAGTTTGGTTCCTAGCACTCATATTGGCTAGCTCATGGCCACTTGTGACTACACTTCTAAGGAATCCAACACCCTTGTATGTCCTCCATTTGCAATTGCACACACACACGCACACACACACACACACACACAAATTTTGTACATATAATTTTCAACAACAACAAAAAGAATATTGAAGAAGTGTAGATTGCTCAGTAGTTAAAGGGCTTGTCGTGCAAGAAAAAGAATTGGAGTTCCAGTTCCAAAAACACACATGCTAGGTGGATGAGAACACTTGCAAAGTAAACACAGAGTGTTCCTAGAATAAACTGTCTAGAATGCTAGCCCATGTGGTAATGGTCTTTCTGTCAATCTCGGTCCTCTGCTTATATACACACATGTGTAGTGGCATGCATGTGAGTAGTCACACATACATGCATGCAAACTCACACATATACATGCGAAGAAAAATATTTTTGTAAAAAAACATTGTACTTAGTAAAATGCCTTATGCGATTGCCATTGAGACAATAATGTAATTACTTTCTCCACATGTTAATTTGCCGAAACTTTCTTAGCACTTTTTGAAAGTTTAAATTAATGTTGTACTGTAGACTTAGACCTTTATTTGCACTTGCTTTATCTGTTTGATACCATGTTGGATTTCTGGAATGTCATGGATCTTCTGAAGTATTAGAAACATTTTAAAAATTATTTTCATCCATGCTCCCTAGTGTTACACTACATCCTAGATCTACACGCTTTTCTTATTAAAGTTTCATCTGGTTTCAGTGTCAGAGTAATGTGAGCCCTGTAGGTGAGTTTGAAGGCCAAGTTTTACCTATAATTTCCTGGAATTTGATAGTATTTCATCTAGAATGTATTAAAAACTCTTCAGCAAAGCCAAATTCATTATGATGTTCTCTGCAGGAATGTTTTTAACAACCAAGCTACCAGGATGAGTCATATTTAGTTACATGTCTTTCAACTAATGCGCTCATTATATCTTAAGCTACTAAATTTTTTACATGCAGTTTTCCATCATATTTCTAATTTGCTATTTCTGGTTTTAATCTTGGTTAATGCTTAAAAATTAAACATATATTTGTGGCACCCCGTAGTATTTCAACACATGGCATGGATCCTGAGAAAGCTGGGAAATTGTATTTCCATCACTTCATTGTTATATTTTGTTTCAAGGTTATGAGCTCTTCTCATCTGGCCACTCATGAACATAACATGTAGTGTTTATGCTAAATGACAGGTTCCTTCCAAATGAAACATTTCATACGGAAGGGAAGGAGCGTCAAAGACTCAGAATGTAAACAAAATGTCACATATCTGAGAGAACAAGAACTCAGAGGATCCTCAATATCTCTTCCCCAGCTTTATGAGAGAAGTGAACAAGCTGCTGGAGAAGAGATTCTGACAATCTTTACTGTAGAGGAAAGTGATTCTGGGAGGTTTTAGAGTACCTGGCTTTGAAATGGAATATAAATACAGCAATATAAATCAATATAATATAGTATTTGAATAAATATGGGCACAGAGACCAATAAAAAGAGGTAGCTTACCCACAGACCTTCTCCATTCATTCTGTTCCCCTAGACCCAATGCTTTAAGCTTCTCCATTGTGCTGCAACAGAAACCCAGTTGCAGCCCCCCTTTCCCATCTGCCCACATCCCCTGTGGATTCCACAGACCATCCCCTACTAACCTCTTCCCCCCACTCTTATTATATCCCAGTTCCCAACTCAAACAGATGCTTGGTGCTAAATCACAGGTTAAGCTGGCCCTAAAACTAGGTAGATTGCCAAGAGACCTCTTCTACTTTCTTTGTTCCCCTAGATACAATCCCTTAGTGACCTCTCAAACACTGCAACTGATCCAGAGAAAAAAACAGAAACCAAAGAACAAAACAACTACCCAACAAAGACAAAACCAGAAGTCAGTACCTAGAGCTTTAATCACCCTAAGCCCAGATGCCTAGATGCTATCCTAAGAATACAATCACTAACAGCTTGGTCGATGTGTCTCCACTAGAGCTCAGTCATTCTACCATAGCACGCCATGAATATTTCAATATAGCTAAAGCACAATAAAAATACCTAAAAATACAAGTATACAAAGATGACAGAGGTTCTTAAAGAAATGAATAAATTCCTTGAAGAAGTCAAGGAAAATATGAACAATTGGAGCAAATGAATCCCTTAAAGAAGTGAAATTCTTTTAAAAATTCAGACAAAAGAAACAATTGAAGGAAATTAATATAATTGATTAAGACATGAACATTGAAGTAGAAACAATTAAACAAACAAAATACACAAAAAGGGAATTTGAAAAATGAAAAATTTAGAAATGTGAACAGGAGATACAGAGACAAGCTTAATCAACAGAATACAAGGAGTTGAAGCAAGAATCAAGGCTTTATTCATAATAGTTTAAAATTTGAAACAACCTAATTGTCCCTCAACTGAAGAATGAATTAACAAAAGGTGGTACAGTTACACAACGGAATATTGCTTAACTGTTAAAAAAAAAATGACATCATGGAATTTTCAGGCTAAAGGATGGAACTAGAGAATAACCATCCTCAGTGAGGAAACCAAGACTCCGAAACACAAATATGGTATGTATTCATTTATAAGTGTTTATTAGGTGTTAAACAAATAATAACCAAGCTATACTCTGTAGACTCAGAGAGGTTAGGCAAAGCGTAGGTATCTAGGAATACCTGCATGGTAGGAGAAATAGAAGAGATTTTGTGAGTAGAATGTGGTGAGGGGCCAAAACGAGGAGTGATCTAGTGCCTCACCTTCACGGCCTGGAACGGAAACCAAGCCAAGGACGTCAGGATTAAACACACATACACCTCTCTAGTTGCTGGTAAAAGAAGCCATTTATTGAACAGCCACGGAGGTTTTTATACTTAACAAAGTCAGGTGGGCCAACAGGTAAAAACCTCATTGCCTAATCCTCAGTCAAGGTCAGGGCAGTACTTGCTCACGAAGCAGAGTTTGGAAACAACCTTGACACAGCTTTCACAAGTCAAATCAGAAGGGCAAGAAAAGGTCATTAGCGGGGAAGAGCAGCTGGAGGCCAGGACTTCAACGGGTCCCAACAATCTAGTGTGTAGTGGAGATGGGATGGAGGGAGAGAGTACAGGGAGAAACGGCTTGAGTTTGGCTTCATTTGGAGCAGTGTAGAAATCTAGTGCAATGGAAACTTTCTGGAATCTATGAGGGTAATTCTAGTTAGCCCTTCTATAAATAGGTGGAAAGGAGTCTCAAAAGCCATTACTTGTAGCCAGGCAATGATTTCTGTGGCAGGACTGTGTGGTATTCATTTGAGTTGCTGGCCGAGGGTATCCAATGAAATCCGTAAACAACCGAGGTTCATGCTAGGACGGGACATTGCTCCCTACAAAGTGACAGTTTGACCCTATTCCCAAGAATAACATGCACACAGCTCGCTGAACACTGAGAGGTAGAGCTGGCGTTGCCTTGGAGCCTTCTCTCCTAAGTTCTAGTCTCTTTGATGCATAAAGATACTCTGCAGGCTACCAAAAGAGAAACGTGGGCACCAACACAGCCACAAAATCTTTGACCACCCATCTTTCCTGTCTGCCAGATGTATTAGCACAATCATGGTGAAGAACTTGTGGGAGTTGACAACCAATGCTTGAGTTAACTTGAGACCCATGCCATGAGAGGGAGTTCATGTCCGACACTGCTTAGATGTCCAGGAGCCATAGACTGAAGAGTGCAAAAACCTAGAGTAGAAACAAACATGGCTGTCAAAAGGGAAAAAAAAAGAATCAATGAAGTGATTCCTGGTAATAGTCTGCCATGCTCATAGACTGGTGCCTTATCCAGTCTTCATCAAAGAGGCTTCCTCTGGCAGCAAATAGGAGTTGATAAAGAGACTCTCAGACAGACATTTTTGTGGAGGGAAAGTGGAAATTGCAAGTCTCCATTGTGACACTCCCCTTGGAGTTAGGACAATCCTTCTAAGAGGGCATGTGTGTGTGAGAGAGAGGGGGAAAAAGATTATAGAAGTCAGAGAGGATTGATGATGCCAGGCAAAAAAGGCAGAATCAACAAAGTCAAGCACATATAGGCTCAGAGAAGGAAGGGGCAGGCACAAGGTCTTCACGGGTTTGTACCAGGTCCTCTGTGGATATGTTGTGACTGTTAGTGATATTGTTATACTACTAACTGTGGGAGTGTTTCTCTGACTATTTTGCTTGCTCTTTGAACTCTTTTCCTATTATTGAGTTTCCTCATACAGCTTCAGTGTGAGATCTTTTGCCTTGTTTTATTCTATTATCTTTTGTCTGTTTAGTTTTTCTCTCTTGGAGGCCTGCTATTTTTTGGAAGGAGATGGAGGGGGAGAAGATCTGTGGTATAGGGGTGTGGTGATGGGAGCTGATGGAAGGGGAGCTGGGAGGAATGAAGGGAGGGGAAATATGGTCAGGATGCTTAATTCAATTTAAAAAAAAGTTCTCAGGGGCAGTCGCATGTTTTCTTAACCAACTGATACTTAACAAACCTTTCAACAACATTTGAAAAGACAGTAGCTTCAATAAATAGTGATGGGAAAACTTCAGTTTTTTACACAGAGGATTACAACTCATTTCTCTCCATATATGAAAATAATCTCAAACTGGATCACAGGTCAAAGGGTGGAGAGGGAAAGAAGAAAGTGAATTTGACAACTGTCTGTATCAATTTCATCCACAGGTAGGGAAAGCTCAATGAAACCCAAGTAATAAACGTGGTGAAGATTACATGGAGGCAAAGCAAAGGAATTGAAAAACTACAGTGAATCATAAACACAGTTATTGAAAAACCCACTGTATGAGGCAGTGCAAAAATATCAACTTTTGACCTTTTGTCAGTGCCGAAGACAGAGAAGGAACACTCTAAAATAAAATCTAAAACTGCCAGTCTAAAATACTACACCAAATAAAAGTGTCTTTCAGTCATGAAGAAAAAAGTTCTCTTAGTTTCTTTGCTGTTATTATCTGATGGCTGTCCCAGTAACTAATAACAAGTTTTCTGTTAAGGTAAGTGCTAAAAATAAAGAAACCAGATTGGTAATTTGTAACAATAACTCAGAAGAGATAGAACCAAAATAATACACTAAGTTGACTAGGAAAAGTGGAGATTGGAACATATTTTGTTGTGACAGAGAAGGCTCTAAGAAAAAGTGAAGGCAAAGAGTTTATTCAAGGAGTGAAAGGAAATCATAGACCATTTTTTTTTTTAATATGGGAGACTGGGGTTCTACTTGAAGTGTGCTTCTTGTTAGGGGATAACACTTGGTTTTAGTTAAAAGTGTCAAAGATCCATTAGAATTCCTAAAGTTAGTTGAAACTTTCAAATTCAAGGTCCTCCATTAAGACATACTCACATGATTTTCATATCAAATACAGTACATGACAAAGTAGGGGCTTAGGCTATAGAGAGGGTGATCAAGTGGTGCAAAGCACTTTTCATTCTTAGGATTAACGTCAGTTTGGTTCCTGGTGTACATGCAGGGCATTCTTACCTACCTGTACTTCCAGCTCCAGGGAATCCCCCATCCTCTTCTGGTCCCACCATCACCCACACACGCATGATACACACTCACACAGACACACAGACAGACACACACACATAAATAGGTACAGATATTTTCAGAAATAAACCTCAAAAAACTAAAAAATAATCTTCAGGCTAGGAGGTTAACACCTAGATTATGTCTCAGTTTTCATTCGTGTACTGCAAGCTATGTGCATGCTAAAAAGTTGTGAGCTTTTGGAATTCATTGAAATCTATGCAACTCTCACTCCTTCATACAAAGAGGCTGTATCTCTTCTCAGTAACCTGCTTTTTTATGTGTATTAGTGGTTTTTTTTTTTTTAGACAGAGCTGGGAAGCATACATACATGCCTGAGTGTTAAAAGAACTAGTTGAAATAATCATGTCTATTTTTTACTTAATATAAACCACTTCTTAGATTAACAGGAAATGACTTCTGATTGCTTTAAGTTATATATTTACTAATGCTCTCTGAGTCATTAATACATCAATGTAATTTAAACAAAGAAAAACTGTTTACATTATTGAGTAGTTTACCATAAACTGTTTTTGCACAGGAAAACAATTTGCAGTTTTCACAGCAACAATTTCAGAGTGAACTGAATAAATATTTCAAAACTATGTCATCTCATGTTTCCTTTAATGAACTAAAATCACTCCATATTACACATTTGTTTTACAACCAATTTTTTTCTAAGTTTTTTTGAAAACATGCTATATACAGCAGCAAAGCAAATATCTAATAATTTAATGAAAATTTTCCAATGCTCTAACATTTTGCTTATATATTTAATGTACTGTTTACATGCTATATTGATTATTATTATTATGTATTATATTTGTCATGTTATTTCATTGGATATTCATGGTAATTTGTAATTTTAAAAGTAGAATGCTATAAAACACATGGAATTGAAACTTCATAGGAAAAAATCTACAAAGGCAAATGTTGCTAAATCTTCCTTTGAAGGCTTTAATTTATTAAGGAAGACTCAACCTAAAAATTGGTGGCTCCCTTTCTTCGTTTGAGGTTCTTGATTCTCAAAGAGGAGAAAGCTAGCCAAACGCATGCATTAATTTCTTTTTGCTTTTCATTGTGAGCAACTCACGAGTGCTGCTGTGATTTTCCCACTTTGGTGGACTACAATCTGGAAAGGTGAACTAAGAGAAATTCCTTTCCTCTATGTTGATTTTTTTCTCCAGGTAGTCTTATCACAATGATAGAATAAAATTAGAATAATATGGCATTGTTGAATGATGTCAATCATTTCAGAACATAAATTGAGCTATGGTAACTTTCTCACTCATCTATCTATCATCTATCTATCAATCATTTCAGAACATAAATTGAGCTATGGTAACTTTCTCACTCATCTATCTATCATCTATATCTATCTATCTATCTATCTATCTATCTATCTATCTATCTATCTATCTATCTATCTATCTATCATCTTTCTATCATCTAAATATCTAATCTATTATCTACCCTGCCTTACATATTTATTATCTATCAACCAGATAACCTCTCATGTATCTATCTCTAAATAATATATAGTGGAATATAGATATGATACTGATATGTACATTCATAGAATTGCATAAATATATTAATTTTATTGTGTACTAATCATTAGAAATGATTAATTTGAGAGAGTATAGAGCCTTTTTTGGCTTTTTAGCCAATGTATAATATTATACATAATATATACATCATATACACACATATATGAATACATAGCATATACATATAATATATACACAACATATACACATAATGTATACATACCATGTATATTATACATAATACTGATAAGTTTAAATGCTATAAATTGTGTATGTTCATATTATATATTTAAGGTATAAATTATACACATGTGTTAGTTTCTAAAAAGACAAGTTTATAAGAGTTAAGAGAATGAAATGCTTAAAACTAATAAGTGATCATTTTTTAAAATTGTTTTTATTGAGCTATATATTTTCCCCACTTCCCTCACTTCCTCTTTCCTCTTCTTCTATTCTCTTCCATGGTCCTCATGCTTTCAATTTACTCAGGAGATCTTGTCTTTTTCTACTTTGCATGTAGATTAGATCTATGTATGTCTCTTTATTGTCTATATTCTCTGGGATTGTGAATTGTAGGCTGGCTTTTCTTTACTATTTGTCTAAAAGCCACTCATGAGTGAGTACATACCATATTTGTCTTTCTGGTTCTGGCTTACCTCCCTCAATATGATGTTTTTTAGATCCATCCATTTGCCTGAAAATATCAAGATGTCATTATCTTTTTCTGCTATGTATTACTCCATTGTGTAAATATACCACATTTTTCTTATCCAATCTTTGGTAGAGGTGCATTTAGGTTGTTTCCATGTCCTGGCTATGACAAATAATACTGCATGAACTGGGATGGTCAACATATAAAAATCTGTCAATGTAATCCACCATATAAACAAACTGAAAAATAAAAATAAAAAGCCCACATGATCATCTCATTAGATGCTGAAAAAGCCTTCGATAAAATACAACATCCCTACATGATAAGATCTTGGACAGAGCAGGATACAAGGAACAAACCTAAACATAATAAAGGCAATATACAGCAAGCCAACAGCCAACATCAAACTAAATAGAGACAAACTCACAATTCCACTGAAATCAGGAAGAAGACAAGGTCATTCACTCTTTCCATATCTATTCACTATAGTACTTGAGGTTCTAGCTAGAGCAATAAGACAGCAAAAGGAGATACAAATCAGAAAAGAATAAGTGATCATTTTTATTATTAAGACCAAATTAAAGAAAATAAAATTCAAATAAAAATATGAAGAAATTTAATTATCTTTTCTACTGAGTGAAATTGTCATGCTTTGTGTTCATTGAAGTGTTCAGCAATGTGAGTCTTTTTTATTTTATTCTTTCAAAGAAAATAAACTATCTTTTTTTTCATTTTACATACTGATCCCAGTTCAAACTCCCTTCCCTACTCCCACTCTCTCCACCTTCCTTCCTGACTCCATCTCTATCCATTCTTCAGATAGGGTAAGTGTTCACATTTTAAAAGTAAACAAGAATTCTCAATGGCTTTGTGAAGGGTGGTTAAATGTTTATCTATATCAGAATCTGGATCTGTCTATATCTATATCACATCAATCATCAGCTTCTATGAAAATATGATGGACAATTCGTTTTTTCCAGCATCAGATACTGAACTTAAGAAGGGAGACATCATGATATAAATATTAGATTATTGATGTTGCCCTATTTTAGAAATGTAAAGTTTTGTGTGCAACGAAGAATAAATTTTTATGGTTTATGGGTCTAGAGCTATAACTCAGAGTTTAAGAGTTCGCTCTTATAGAGAATTCAGGTTCAGTTCCCACCGCTCATATCAGGCTGCTTACAGCTGCCTATACTTATTCCAGCAGATTGAGCACTCTGATGGCCTCTATGGGCCATAAAAGTGAGACACACACATACATATAGGTACTCAGACATGTACATAAAATGAAAATTGTAAATATCTTTAATATTTTATTTTATAAGCCCTTATAGATGGTCAATTTAAAATCCTATGTCACAGAACTATTTCATCTCTATAAATAATATAATGTAGAATAATATCAGAGAAAAAATATAAATCCTGATTCTGGCATTTACATTATATCTGTTTGAAAAACAAAGGCATAATTTTATGTATATTGTATAACATATGTGGTTTTAAATATCTAAGCCAGAAACATTACCAAGCTGTCTGCAAACACATTTTTTAATCCTGAAGAAGAAATGTGTTAAAATTGTATTTTACACATATGTACATACATAAAAAGAAAGTCATTTCTGGCATTTCCTTTTCCTTTCTTTCAAACTTTTACTTAAATAAATAGGATTGCCATCCATTTGTTCTGATATATTCTGGCCTCTTATCAGGACATCAGTTTTATGGCCCATCTGACATAATCTCACAAGTACACATACACAAATACACACATATAAACATATCATATCTCTACAAGAAGCTTTAATGGTCATCTCCCATTATATTCATTTTATTTACTTAAATTACTTATATTATTATTTAAAGTCTTGTGGAATATTTAACTATGCAAAGATGTTACATTTGTTTATGTTGCAGAACTATGTAAAGGTGTGTTACATTTGATTTGTTGCATTTCAATGTGTCAAAGCTAGCCATTTGAAGAAGAATGTATCTTTGCCTCAGCTGCTGACAGTATACTGTCCAAACGTGACAAACATGAAACAGAGGAAAAAGGCTATCAACTTTGCCAAGATAGGGTATAACAGTCCTTCCAAATTTCTACTACATAAAATGTCTGCCAGATAATCTGCAGGACACAGGGGAAAGTGACTGCCAAATTTTGTCAGTACAAGGTGAAAATGTCCTTATTTTTTTATCCTTTTTTATTAGATTAAAAAAAACACAATCCAAATTCCCACTTCCTTCCTCCTCCCATTCTATCCACACATCCTCTCATTACACATCTCTCTAATCCTAAAATAGGGTAAGGCAGTTTGTTTTGTGGGAAGCCCAAGGCCTTCCCTACTACACTGAGACTGAACAAGGTGTATATCTGCTTCATAAAAAATTCTGCCAGATTTTGTAGAGCTGTAGGCCAAAGACAAATGCCTACATGTTATAGAAGAACCCTGGGTGACTGTTGAGGTAATCAAATGTCTATATCATTTTTATAGTTTTAGAAGTTGGTTTTTGTGTAATTTCTATAACTCTCCTTAGTTATGATCAAAGGTAAATTAGGTACAGAGCTTTGGACTCATCAATATAGTATGAATAATAGATCATTTCTCTGATTTTGCCAAATACAAAGGGACCAGATATTATAAATGTAATTCTCAATTGACAACTGTTCATATTGTATTGTATATAGTTTTAACACTTAAATACTCAAGCCCTTCTTTATTTATCAAATTGGAGAAATGTTGTGGAATATTACTTAATGTGTTACATTTGTTTATGTTGCAGAGTAATAGTTTAACAGTACAATAAGGTGTGTTACTCTTGTTTATTCCTCGTTTGTTTAATGATGTAAGGATATATTGCATTTGTTTCTGCTGCACTTATTTAACAATCTAAAAATATGTCGCTTTGCCTGCTTAAGGCGCCTAATTCCTGAATGGCCAATACCTAGGCAGTAGAGAGATGGGAAGGTCTGAATTGTAGAGAGAATAAGTAGGAGAAGGAATGTAGATGAGAGAGTGAGAAAGAGAGTGAAAGGGAGAGGGGGGGGGGGATAAGAGAATGAGGAAGTAAGGGAGATGCCCAGGACAGGCAGGCGGCTGCCAGTCAGTCAGACATGAATTAGGACATATGAAATGAGAGAAAGTTAAAAAAAAAACCTGAGGAAAAATGCAGGTGAAGAGAAATATGTTAATTTAAGTTATAAGAGCTAGTGGGATAACCATAAGTTAAGGTCAAGCATTCAAAACTAATAATGAATCTCTGTGTCATGACTTGGGAGCTGGTTAGTAGGCCAAAAGAAAGCCTGTTACATTAAAATTTATTGGTCTAATCTGTATCAAGATAATATATATATATATATATATATATATATATATATATATATATATATACCAACTAAGATATTTTCAGGTTGTTAGTGTATGGGTTTCTCAATATCTCTATCAATAAGACAGTAATTAATAATTTAAAAGGATTACATTTGCATCTTTCCACTTTTGCCTCTGAGGCACTATCTCCAAAGAAAATCACTATCTTGAGTACAAAGAATATTGATTATGGCCCAGCAGGAAGGCACCGTGGGTAAAGGTACTGGACACAAATCCTGACAACTTGAGTGTGAGCCCAGAACCAATACTCTAGGCGAGAATTGACTGATGCAAATTATGAATTGTCACCTGACCTCCATACCAATGCATCAGCACATGCATGCCACTATTAAATTCTAAAAAATGTAAAAAAAAAAAACGAAAAACAGTTTTTTAAAACAATACAGAATATATATCTTGTTATTCAGCTTTATGTAGAGGATACAATTCAGCATATGCTTTTTGTTTGGCTTCTTAGTATAGCTAGACATCTGTGATATTTGCATGTATTACTATAATTATAAATTATTAGTTTTCATTGCAATATATTTAATTAAAAACTCCACACTTTAGCAGTTTTGCTTCTTGTGTTGTGAAGTACTAAAATAAAATGCATAAAGATTATTAATCTTCTTCCATAAATTGACTCCTTTTTCATTAGGAGGCATAAATTGGTATCATAAACAATATTCTTTATCTAATGCCTGCTCTTTTTTCTAATACAATATAGTCTTCTAATTCTAATACAATATAGTTTTAAATGAAAATGACACCCATAGATTCATATATTTGAATGATTAGTCACTAGTTGGCAGAACTGCTTGGGAAGAATTAGAAGGTGTGGCCTTGTTGGAAAAGGTCTGTCACTAGAATGGTCTTTTGAGGTTCCAAAAGTCAACATCAGGCCTAGTTTTTTCCCTCTATACCTGCTGTTTGTGGATTGTGTGTAAACTCTCAGCTGCTGCTCCGGTGTCATGCCTGCCTGCCCTGTGATAGGCACCCAACCATGACAGTCATAGCCTCACCTTCTGAACCTGTTAAAAATCCCCTAATTAAATCCTTTTTCTATAAGCTGCCTTGATTATTCTGTCTCTTTACAGCAATAGGAAAGTAATTAAAACATCTGCTTTACTACTAATTAGTTTTCTAACTTTTTGTAGTTTTATTCCTTTACTATTTTCCTCTGGCTTATTTTGGACTAAGATATATTTCTAGATTATTTTTATTCTTACTGTTGAACTTTACATTCACGTTATTGTTGCCTACATGCTTTAAATGGTTTTAAATATCACAGAAAACTTTGAATACAAATTTTCTTAGTTTCTCATTGAAAAGTTTTGTGTTTCAAGAGCTATATTTACGGTGTTGTTAGGTTTTGTTTGATTTTTATTTATTTATTTATTGACTTTTTATTTTAGTTTTTTGAAGATGTCTGTGGGTTCATTATTTTCAGCATTCCCATAACTAATGAGTTTATAGCATCATACTTTAGGTTTTACTCCTTCACGGGTCGTCACTGTAGCTGACCTCGTTGCCTGTTTTTTTTCTCCTCCATGACACTAATTTTTTTATCAGCCTGTCTCTGCTCTAGTTTAGTGTAGTTTTCAGGGCTTGAATTCTGTTGGCAGTTATTTTCTCCGGGCATACATACTCAGAATTTGTTTCAGGATATGGACATTTTTTTTTTCCAGATCATTTCGTTTGCTCTCCTCTTGAAATTATCATTGCGTTTGTTAGATCAGTTGGCGTCAATCCACACATAATCAGTTGCTATTCTTTTCTCCATGATTTTCACTGTACTTATCGCTCTTGCTGCTTCAATTGGAGATTTTCTATGGATTTCTAGGTCTTTGTGTTCATTTACATTTTCCTTGATATATTTAAATTTTCAATAGTCCATTTCCGTCATTGACTTCCCTTATTACGTCTCACTGTAGATGTTCAAATTTTATTCTCCTTATACAGACGTTTCTTCTAATCCCAAATATTTTAAGTAACTATTTGAATAGTCACTTCCTACACCTGCTACATATTTCATCTTCTTTATAATTATATCAATGGATTGATTTTATAATTATGGTTCATATAATCTGGGTCTTTTAAGCTTCAATGAAATTCAAAATTATTGTCTGGTGAACAATATGTTATTTATATTAATGAATGAATATGATATATTTCAAGTTTTATTTTTCCATATAAATTTATAATTTGTTGATGAAATGTATTACCGTGAGTGATCTAACCTCCATGGAATTATCAATGTCGACACTTGGTTATAAATAATATAATCACATATGGGAGCATTCATTTCTAACATTTATTTCTTTATTTACAATAATGCAAATATTATTTTCTAGTCTTTCTTTTGACAACATTAGGAAAGATATCCAGTTTTGGTAAGCATGCATATTGATAATAAGATTTTCTAAAATATGTTGATATTTCCTTTTTTATATACATTTGTATTACATACCTTTACATTTTTCCATAACATAATTTTCCGGAGTTCTATAAACTCCTTACTTTCATACTTCATTTATCTTTTACTTCATAATTGCGGTGGTTACTTTGGTTTCTTAGACAAATTTCCTTTTGAGTATGTTTGTGTTTGCTTTTTGGATCCATGTGATGGAATGTGAGCTTCTGGGTTGACAGTACTGAAATAATCTAAAATCTAAGAAGAGAATCTAGTTAAGAAATTCTTAGTTTACTAGGGTTCATGTACCAAGGACCCCATTAGCCTTTCATCCACCAGTGAATGAACGAATATTCAATGACTTAGTTTTGAGTAGGCTATTATAACACAGTCTGGATATGCCTACAATGCAGCATTTCACAGCCTTCTTCACTATGATTTGGCTTTCTATTCCTCTGGAATATTACCTGAACCTTTCACAGTGTGATATGAGTTTCCTGTTCAATGCTGAGAACTTCAAAGTCATTTGCTTTCAGCTCTTTACCAGCTGTCAATCTGGATTAACCTCTATGTAGTGCAAAGAGAATCTTCTTTCACCAAGGGGACAGTCAGAACTGGTTGATAAATAAAAACACAATTTTTAAGAGGCAGCTTGACAATACTATCATTTAGCAAAGCAAAAGCAGTGAGTTCACACAGGGTATTATTATCTCTCCAGTCATTGTCCTTTGACCAGCTCTAATGCACCATGCACAATTTTCCTACTATGGAATAAAAAAGTAGTTGTATCCTTTTATAACAGCTCTGCCACTACTGTGCCAGGAAGCTCCCTTTGGCCTGGGGTGTTGGTGTGGTTTGCAAGTTCCAAGCTGGGGATATAATTGCTGACTTTTTCTTCCCCATCTACTTCATAGAAACTCTCTGAACTATTCACCAGAAATAAAGATTTTAGTCCATTTTTAACTAAGTTTATCTGTATCTATAATGAAATGTCTTAGTTACTATTCTATTGCAGTGAAGAACTGCCATGGCTGTGGCAATTCTCATAAAAAAATATTTAATTGTGAACTTTCTAACTGTTTTACTAATTTCAATATCCTAATGTTTCAAAATAAAAAGAACTTAAGCATCTGATTTAGTGATACTAAGTACCCCAGTAATTCTGTTATATGCAATGTAGGGGAAACACACTTTTTGTCTCAAATGAGACTTATTATGATCTATAGCATTGGATATTATAACTGAAATTGATCAAAAGAAAATTTGACCTCAATTTCTTTCCCCAGAAACTACAGAATACCCACTGAATATTGTTGCTGTTATTTATTTCTGAGATAGGTTCTCAGTACATAGTCCAGTTTGCAGCGGCATTTCACTTGTATTTTAATAAATAGAATTTTCCTGAGCATCAGAGAGTAAAACAACCCCACTGCTCAGCCCCACAGACCAGGCAGTGGTAACACACACCTTTAATCCCAGTAGCCAAACTAGTTGCCATAGAAACCAGGCAGTGCATGCCTTTAATCTTAGTGGTGCACACCATTAATCTCAGTCCTAGAAAGGATTATAAAATGGGAGGAAGCAGCTCATGTCAATGACATTCACAGTCTCATTCTGAGATTCCTGGAGGCAGGGTCACCATTTTCAGACAGACTGATGGAAGAGGCAGTGACTGGCTGTTTTAATTTTCTGACCTTTAGGTTGAACCCCAATATCTGACTCTCAATTTATATTAATCATCCTATATCAGTTCACGATCTTTCCATCTTCAGAAGTAGAGCGTTGAGACTATAGGAGTATGTTACAACAACCATCTTTGAGTTTTCAGGCTTATCTCCTTTGTCCCCTAATATTCTGAAACAGGAATGAAGTAAAATATTACCAACAATCAAATAGTTAAACAAAGAAAATCAATAAAATTTAAAATGGTTAGGTAGATAGCTCAGTGTCAATAATTTGCCATACAAGGTCCTGAGCTCAATTTTCTAGAACCTAAGTAAATGTGGGTACCATACATCTGTAAACCAGTGCTGCTATGATGCGTTGGGAGGATGAGGAAGGAATGTCCCTGAAAGTCAACTGTCTACCGTATTGAATTGAATGTGGTGTCAACAACAATAAAAGGCCCTGTGTCGAACAAATCACAAGTTCAGAATTCATACCCAAGGTTGTGCTGTGGTTTCTATATAACTGTTCTATGTGTGCAAATAAGACATGCATACACACACACACACACACACACACGAAAAGAGAGAGAGAGAATGTAAAAACAAAACCACAAAAGACTAATGAATGTTTAAAGGGACAAGGTGGCAATATGGTATTTCCATAAAGAAGAAAATTGATTGTAGTAAGAAACACTAGATGATTTGAAAAAAAATTGAGAGGTCATTAGCCAGAACAAATTAGTTCAACATCTCAGAAGTTGGATTTATGTGTGTGAACAGCCTGAGGAGAGTAGAGAAGAAAGTATGGTGATTTTAATTACATGGGCTTTGAAAACATGACTCAGACCGAGATTTATTTTACATTATATAAAATTTCTTTCATCTTATTATTAAGAGGAGAAAAGCAAATAATTATCTTTATTATGTTAGAAATTACAATTCAACTATCCTTACCAGCGATTTTATACTTCAACTGTATAATACCAGATATTATTCTCCTAAGACTTTTCTCTTCCAAGTGAGAAAAGCTAATTTTCATTATGGGCAATACATAAACTTTATAGCTGAAATTTCAAGCCTGTTATCTTTAATTATCCCTTAGAAAACCAAAATGTTTATTCCCATACTAAATGGCATAGGGACCTTCTCAGGTCATCTGTCTAGTATCTTCTACTCTGTGTACAAAAGCAAGAGGTCAGTGTTAGCTAAGGCCGAAGTTGACCACTAAGGTTTAGTTATCCACAAAACATTTCAGGATTAGTTATATAGCATTACTTTACATTTTATAGCAACAATTACAATAACTAGCATTTATCACTAAGGATTGTTCTGAGTGATTTATATTTATTGTTTTTATCCAATACAGTGACTAATGACATTATTTTACAGCCATTTTCCCACTTTTTTTAAAAATAGCACCAGAGAGCTGGATAAGGTTAGGTGAGTCAAAATATGGATAACATATTTTGTCCATGCCTTTCTACTTATTTTCCCATCAGTATATTTTCTATAGGTTTGGTACTATAAAAGTCTTATGAATCATCCAAAATTGCATCCATCACATCTTCATTAGGTCAATTGTTAGTGTCTCCACATCTGGCGGTGCACACATTTTATCACAGCACGGGAGTAACAGATACCAGCAGACCTCTCTGATTTAGAGGCAAGCATGGTCTACAGAGAAAATTCTTGGTCAGCCATGGCTAAGATCACACAATAAATCTTTATAATTTATTTCTCTTTCATGGAATTTCTTTCTTTTATTTATGACAAGTGTCATAAATAAGTGACAAACATGTATCAAACATGTCCCTTAACATTTTCTTCTTTGATAAATATTGAAATCATACTTCAAAATATAGCAAGCACTTCAAAGTTATTAGGTCATCCTCTACCCATGTAGAGAATACAGCAATGTATCAAGGTATTTTTCTCTAGTACTGCATATGGGTCTGAATTCTTGAAACATATGGCTTCATTTTTGTCTTGGTAACTATAATTACAGTTGTGTGAATAGATATGCATAATATCTATGATTTATGCATTTAGGTTGCCACTTTTGATTTGGTTACTAAAGAGAGGGTTTGGAGCTTGGTGAACTCCTGTCTTGAGGATGGAAAGCATGCTGCCTTTTGCTAAATAAATTCACCTTCTCTCACTCACTGCAAGTGCAACTGCTTCTAAGTCTCATTTTGAAAACCATCCACTCAAAGAGAACTTTCTTGTGCCTTCTATCCCTGCATTGCTCATCTCTATATGCGGATCTTTATTACTCATCTTTTACATACAAATCATATGTAAATACATTGGAGCTTCATTTTACCTATTCTAACTTTATCTTTCTGCATAATGCAATTTTCATGAAGTTAGAAGCCTCATCCAGCTTGTCAATTTTCATGCTTTCAGCACACAGCATAATCTGCAGATACAATGTGTGATTAAGGCAATAATTGGATGAAACAATGGGAATGATGGGTGGAAAAATCTATATCAAGACATAGTAATTTGTTTCTTTTCAACTCTCCCAGAAGAAAATGAATACCACACTATGATTGCATGCAGTCAGAAAATTTCACTTATTCATTTCACTTACAAGTAGGGTGACTGCAAGTTCAAAGTAATAGAATAAAACTGTGTTAAATGAAGGAAAAGCAAGAATTCCTAAAAGTTTGATCCTTAGTTGTATTTTCTATCTATCGTTAGATACTTAATAAACAGCACAATTAAATACAGACAAACCTGAAAATAAGTCTGAGAATATGATAAGTCAATGCATCTTACAGATGGAGGGAATAATCATTCATTTGTTGGTGACTGATGCTTTAACAGTAGATTCTTCATTATAAGTGATATACATGGGCATGAGAGCTAAATCAATAGTGTGCTGATAGAAAACAGATATTAATATATATGATTCTGCCAGAATCATCCCCTTTCCTTCACTGAATCGATGGTAACAGACTGCAGTTCCTACTTCTGCCACTTCTCCCTAAGTTTTCCCATAAATGGGTTGCTATCAATAATGTTGAGAGGAGATAGAACCATCTAGGAAAGGAGCCCATGACTAATAATAACTAATCCTTGGTTCATGCTCAAATTTATCCTTGTGAACTCTATTCAATTTGGTACCAAATCTGTGAATTATTTATAAAGGCTAATTTAAATCAAATACAGAATGAATTGTTTAAAAGAGTTTTATGTCTTCTTTTGTAAAGACAGCTTGTTGAGGTACTAGCTATATTAGGTACATATATTGCATTATCTGAAGAGCATTCTGATACACAGTTATAGAAATCAGGATGGGGGTTACTTGTTGCAGGGACAATTGATAGGAGATACCTTTCTGAGTGTTCCAAAAATTGTATATTTAGATAAGACTATTTGAATTTTTCAGAATTGATTATATTTAAAGTGAAAATAATGATGAAACAAGAAAATAATCAGTAAAAATGTCAAATACTGCTAGTGTTGAATCTTTAGTTTCTATAGGCCGTGGTTCAGTAAACAGCATGGAATGGAAGTTTATGGAGAAAGACTTTGATCTATACCAGTTCTACCTTAACTGGGTCTATGTACATCTTTTCAACAATGTTGATCTCATTGATGAATGAATTCCACATGAGTTAGTTAATTTCATCTTTATAGTGCCCCAGTTTGGAAGATAAATAATATAGGCATATTAGAATTAATTATCCCTAAGTGTAATATGAATTCTAGTTGACATGACAGAATTACTTAACTTGACGACCTCCTCAGTATACGTCACACAATTTACATAATCATTCTGTTTCCCTCTACTGATACCTCATCCCTAATATTCTTTATTAGAATACACATCAGAGAAATTCAAAGTTGTGCACTTCTCCAGACAGCTGTCTATTTTCATTTTCCGATGTATACTTTCCAATTTCTTTAGTTGAAAAAAATGCCACTGAATGGATGAGATCAATACTCAAACATAGGAGGCCAATCTTCAAACTATTGAAATCCAATCCTTTACAAACATCATTCAGCATCTTCTTCTCATAACATGTAAGACTGTCAGTAGGTAACCCTATATTACTGCAGCTTAAACATGGACAAAAATATAATCATTTGACAAGTACAAAAGTGTGTTTCCTGCTTCTTTTTTCATTCCTCAGCTCTTCTTACTGCTGAGGAAGGAGAAGAGTTCTGCTTCCCTTCTGTGTGCCTCCTGGCCTTAGTTTGACTGTCATTGGTAATATGTAACATCCAAGGTCATTTTGAGTATTGATGTACCAGCAATGAGACATGTTGTGATGAAGAAGTGACAAGAGACATTGTGACCTAGGTGTGTGCTGGGTGTCTAATGTGTCTGCTCGGCTTCCATAACTTGGGGCTCAATCATATAATCAGAAAAATTCTAAAGGAAAACTGTTATATAGTATAGATATGTGACAGGGAGGACAGAAAACATATAGTTTGATAAGCAGATAGCAGACTCTAAAACATATGATAATAGCTCTTTATTGGCCTTCACAACTCTCCCCTTTCTACGATATGATATATTATCAGACAGTAGACAGTTTTAATAAACCTATCTCTTATTAGGTTTCTACTTAAATCTTTGACTCAGAGATATTACATAGTTCAGGTTCTTATTGGCTGACTCTTCTATAACAGTCTTGATAACACTTTCGCAACTTGTACTCCAATGTTGTTTGTTTAAGTTCCAGTGTAGTGATAGGTTTCTGTACAGGATACCATATTAAGTTTCCCCATGAAAAAAATTATTCTTATAACTATGTTGACAGTCAGCAATAAGTCTGTCACAACAGTTAAAGTGTGTGCGGGCAGGGACAGTGTTAATCTCATATCATAATGTTCTTGTGGCTTCACCTTATCTTACAAGATTCAAGATCATTAAATGATTGGAATTTTCATGTCTTTAGTTGTCATAAAAAGAGTCATCTTGTCTACATTTGTATATCCTATTCATAAAAGACATGGAGGAGGAAAGAGTTCTCAAAGAATAGTTCATTTGGGAATTTAGTTACAGATATTTGGTGATTTAGTTACATAATATTTTCCTACATTATAAAATTTCCATACTCCTTCATTACATCATTTAGAATAATGACACATTAACACTTACACATGCAGGTTATGTTGGGCTTTTTAACTTTTACCCCAGTGAAAGTAGGAACAAGACGCATGATATATCATTTCTCAGTCAGTAACTCACATTCCTTTCTCATTCTCAGATAACTATAACAACATTTTCTGCTGCTGGTGTGGATTTTAGATTAAATGTCACATATTTGCAGAGGCCTCTGTACTGATTGTTTTCTGTGTCTCGTGCTATATCATTCTTTACCTTACCATGTCCCTAAGAGACTGACCTCTGCATAGGACCACAATTGGATTCCAGACCTCTGATTGTTGGTCAATGAGAGATTTGGGAAAATGTCAAAAGGTTATTCATCTCCCATTTTACTCCCTACCTTTCCTAAGACTGTCTCTCTCCTATATATCATGCATTTTGTATACTTCACATTTTTCAGGATATCTATTTTTCCAGTGTACTTTCAGGCATAGAGATGGTAATGTTTCTATAGCTGTTACTCCCAAGAATTTTGCCCAATTCTGTTTTTATCTTAATATCTTTATCCATATCCATTTCTAAGTATTCATTCTAGGACTTATTTTCAATTTTCTCAGTTGAGAAGGTCATTATTTCTTTCCAGATTCTTGACTGACATGCATTTGAATTAACAAAACTAAATTAACAAGTAGATTGCAGCCCCATTATAAAATATATGTAATGATAATAATTAATTATAATAAAAACAGTGAAAGGAAAATATTATCAAAATTGAGTGTTTGGCATGTGAGGGGTTATAGGAAGGATTGCTATGAGTGGCTGGATGAAGAAAAGGAAGATGAATTGTGATGTAAATCTATTTCAATTAAAAACATATTTTTAAATATACTTAAAACAACTTAAAACTTTAGGGGGCTACAAGAGTCCCTCAATGGTAAACCATCAACTAAATTCAGCATTTGGTCCCCAAAAATGGAGAAAAAGAAAGAAATAATAAACATAGACATAATAAAATTGATAATATAATTATTTCACTTCAAAAACCAACAAAATGAGTCTCAAAATATCTTGGTACTAGAAAAGACTCAGAGTTTCAGACTAAAAGTTTTTTGATAATCTAATAATTATAATTGTGATTATAAAGAATACTTCAGAACAAAGTCTTAAAGTGTGGTGGATATAGAAAGAGACAAAGCATAACCATGTCTTTACCCATGTCCAGAAGTCAGAGAACATTGTGATAGAGAAGGCTGAGAGAAAAGAAGAGTCAGAGGGTGGGGGAGTACAGTGAAATGCTGTTTTCTTGGTGGAGTATATAGTTGTTGTTTTAAAAGGTTATGTGGAGGATGGAGAGGTGGCTCAACAGCTATGATTATCTGCAAATAACAAGTTTAAGCCAGTTTAAAAAAAAACAAACAAACAAAAAAGAAAAAAAACCCTCTGAACTGGCAGTTGGCAGCTGCTGAAGAAGGAGAGTCACTTTTCGTGGAGAATATTGCTGTTAGCAAGTTACCCTTGCTCCAAAAGTAACATGCTCACATGCTGAGCACTAATTGAACTCAGGAAGGTCATAATAGAATACAAACAAAGAACATGAAGTTAGGAAGGAGACAGGCAACAGAGTCCTGTCAAGAATAGAAGAGGGTAGTGTGGAGTATATATGATCAATAATGATTGTGAGAATATAACATATTTCATTATTTAAAAGAATATACTTGGATAACAGCAGGCACTGATCCTGCATGCCCTGTAAGTAGACTGTACTTACAGTACAATGGATAATGACATTTTTCTCTTTAGTGTTCAAATTTTAAATTTACTATCACAGAACTATAAAGATAATAAATGTTTTTGTCTGGTTTAGTGGTTAAAAAGTTCAATTTAATATTTTATCTATTGTCAGTTAAATATAAATGGAGGCATGAGTTTTATATCTACAAAATTATATTTTTAATTGGGATAGTGGTTTGTTGACATAATTCACATCTGACAAACTCTATTTGATAAGCTGAAGAATTAAAACACATCTGTGGGATCCAGCCACAATTGAAACCTCAATTTAATTGTGAAAATAGAATCTTTTTCTTATTGGGTTTCTCTTTCTTGGTAAGCAGGCTTGCTGACAAGTGGAGAACTTGATTAACTTCATCAGTGTGTATTGCTGTACTTTATAAAGCCAATAATAAAATGCTCATTTGAAGAACCAACTTATTCATATGCAGCTCTGGATGTCAAACATAAAACTTATGAAATTGAAAACAGTGCATAAAAGTATTGCAGAATGATTTACAATTACTCAAAAAATTAACATGGGATAATACCTTCATATTTAGAATCATTAATGGAAGATGATGACTGTGGAGAGGAAGTTTATATTTCAGTAATGTCTGAGAATACTTCTTATATTTCAATTCTATACTACTTCCTCCATTTGAAAGGGTAGGTTGGAGGATGGTATGTAGTAAATCCAGTATATTTTCTAAGAGCAATGATATCTATATATGTTTAAAGATCAGAATGCCATTAGAAATGTCAACTGTAGAGAAAGTGAAGGATTGTAGTTGAAACACAAAAGTACATATTAAAAAGTAGATGCAGTACAAAAATGTTTAAAAGACTCAAAAAATAAAATATGTCTTTTTAAATGAAATATGGAGGTATTTTTAGAAGTATAAACATTTCTGTGTGAAAAACTATCTCTAAAAGCTATGTGTGTTTATCTTGCTTTCTATGGTAGTCTGCTAGACACACATGGCAATTATTGACTTTTAAAATTTCTATATGGATATAATGACACTTCATTCATCACGGTCTTAGTGTCATTTATTAAAACTACACTTACACTCGACTTAGGAGCACACTCTTTAGTAAACTACAGCTGCGTTCATATTATGCCATGTGATCCTCTCTACACCCAGCCCATAGGGAATAGACAAGTACACCTACATGCTTGTAGGGAATAGACAAGTACACCTACATGCTGCAGATACCAAAGGTAAAAAAACACAGAGAGACTGAAGTAAACCTGCCTCCTTGTCCCTTGTTTTTGTTTCATTTGATTTTTTTTAATTTATTTATTTATTTTTATTTATTAAAGATTTCTGTCTCTTCCCCACCGCCGCCTCCCCTTCCCTCCCCCTCCCCCAATCAAGTCCCCCTCCCTTGTCAGCCCAAAGAGGAATCAGGGTTCCCTGCCCTGTGGGAAGTCCAAGGACCACCCACCTCTATCCAGGTCTAGTAAGGTGAGCATCCAAACTGCCTAGGCTCCCACAAAGCCAATAGGTACAGTAGGATCAAAAACCCATTGCCATTGTTCTTGAGTTCTCAGTAGTCCTCATTGTCCGCTATGTTCAGTGAGCCCGGTTTTAACCCAGGCTTTTTCAGACCCAGGCCAGCTGGCCTTGGTGAGTTCCCGATAGAACATCCCCATTTTATATGGAAAAACAAAAAACCCAGGATCGCCAAAAACAATCTTATACAATAAAGGAACATCTGGAGGCATTACCATCTCTGACTTCAAACTCTATTACAGAGCTACAGTATTGAAAAAAGCTTGGTATTGGCATAAAAACAGAGAAGTTGACCAATGGAATCGAATAGAAGACCCTGACTTTAACCCACAAACCTATGAGCACCTGATTTTCGATAAAGGAGCTAAAAGTATACAATGGAATAAAGAGAGCATCTTCAACAAATTGTGCTGGCAAAACTGGATGTCAATCTGTAGAAGAATGAAAGTAGATCCATATCTATCACCATGCACAAAACTAAATTTAAGTGGATTAAAGACCTCAATATCAGTCCGAACACACTGAACCTGATAGAAGAGAAAGTGGGAAGTACTCTACAACACATGGGCACAGGAGACCACTTCCTATGTATAACTTCATTTGATTTTTGATGTGAAAAGAAACATTTAACTTGAGAACAATTCTGAACATCATTGTTACATCATTCATTGCTGAAGTGTATATGCTTAAATATACCACACACGATTCATGAATCAGTTTATTCTGAAGGCAACATGGCGAGTTTTCTATATAAGTACTGCCACCATCTTTATCAAATACTTCTTAATTAAAATATCCCAGTACACTTTAAAGCATATGCGATTCTTTATATATCCATCCTATTTTCATAAAAAGCAACTGTCATCTTAAGCAACTATTCCAAGTTAGTATTCTCCTTAAAGCCAAACAAAGCACAAGGCTGGATTTTGTGTTCATGCGTTCTGTGGTAAGCCTGAAGATGAGACCAGGATTATAGCAGCATTTCTGAATCCAGTCTTATTTCATTAAACTCTAGCCTCATTCCCATGGGAACTGATCAGTTTTGTTCCTTATCTCTTAATGAGCATTCTAGCTATTTTCGGCCCTTCGGCATTTCCATTTTTTCTTGTGAATGGTGTGTGTGTGTATTCCTGTTTGCATGTGTGAAGGTACACACATATGTGTGGGTATACTTACATGTGTGTGAACATGAATGCAGAGCCCCAAGGTTGGTAATGAATCTTCCTTGACTGTACTTCCTCTATATTTTGAAGCAGGGTCTCTCAAATCAAACCTAGAGGTTATCAGTACAGCGAGTATCATTCACTGATTGCTTGTTTTATGGATCTTTACTAAGCTTTCTAAGAGGTCTTCACAAGGAAGAGACAACAATAATATAATTGGTTTAGCACTATAAACAAGTACCCAATTATGAACAAAAATTCACAAGCAATAGAAAATTAAAAAAAAGGCCATGACTCATTCAAATGGGAGGGGAAAAATTAACAGAACTTTTTTTGTGGATAACCTGGTAGTAGATTTAGTTGACAATGAATTTTAAACTGTCTTAAAGAAACAAAAACTCTAAAGGGAAACCTGAAGAAAGTCCATATAACAATGTAAAACCCAAATGACAGTGCCAACAAAAATATAGGACCCTATAAATAAACAAATAAAGAACTTTGACAGCAGAATAATTCATGACTTAAGTAGTCACTTGAAAACTCAAAGGCAAACATCAGCAATCAGCAAAATAGGTCATCAGACTTGAAGATATGATGTTGGCAGATGAATCTAAAGAACAGATGAATAGGCCTAAGAGGAAAAACAAATGGGCAGGTCTGTGAGACACTCATTATGACATCGTGGACATCCTGGGAGTTTCAGAATGGCAAAGGAGAAAAGAAAAAAAGGGAGGGAAAACTGTGTGAAGAAATAATGGTCAAAAACTTCCAAGATTGACGAGATACAAGACTATAGACATCCAAGAAATCCAGTAACTTAGAGAAATAAAGTTATAGAGTCTCACAGAAGAATATTATGCATTCTAGTGTTCAATGGGCCCTACCACTATTATTTTGATAAAAGGACATAATATCAGACATAATATCATTTTTTCCTCACAATAATTATCTTTATACATACAGTCCAATTCTCACTTTATAGCCAAGAAATGTCTTTATTCAGAGCTTGTTAGTTAATAGAGAGCTTCACAACTGGCCCAAGTTTAGAGAACAAAAAACTTTGGAGTGTTCAGCCCTACACGAGGTTTCTGTAGCACAATCTCTGTCTCTCTCTCTCTCACACACACACACACACACACACACACACACAGAAAGAGAGAGAGAGAGAGAGAGAGAGAGAGAGAGAGAGAGAGAGAGAGCTCAAAGAATACTGAGAAAGAAGGGAAAGAATGACTGCAAAACCCAGAAGTCTGGGAAAGCTTCTGTGAAACAAGGTCATTTGGGTGTAACAGGCTCCTACAGTCAGGAGCTCACAGCAACGATGGTTACCAGCACAAAACCAATTCAGCAAACACTTTGTTAGGGAATGGAAAGGAACTCCTAATATTTAATTCTTAAGAAATTTTTGTGAAAACATTTCATCACTGTTCTGGGAATCCACCAAAGGGATTTTTATTTTTATGGATTCTCAAATCACTGTTGAAAAGAACAGCTAGGAGAACAGAGAACAGATGAATTAAAATAATTTGCCCCTAAGTGATTCTCAGTGCTTTCTGCTATTCTGCTTTAGTCGATGTTTGAAAGACTTGCAGAATGTGTTCTGGGGAGGGGAAAGGTGAAAATAAATGGTTAATTCTTTTCATGTCATGAGTTCTGACTTAGTTAGCATTACTATTGCTGTAACTACACACTGTGAACAAAAGCAATTTGGGGCAAGAGAAGGTTTGTTTCACTCACAGTTCAATATTACAGTTCATCATCAAAAGTAATGTGGTCAAGAATTCAAGCAGGGCAGGGAGCTGGAGGCAGGAGATGATGTAGAAGTAATGGAGGAGTGTTACTTATTGTCTTATTCACCACGACTTGCTCAGCCTACTTTTCTGATGTCTAGCACCACCAAGCCAGGAATGGCACAACCCACCATGGGCTAGACCCTTCCTCATCAATTACAAATTAATAAAATGTTTTACAGCCATACTTTATGGAGGCATTTTTTCAATTGTGTTTCCCTTTTTTAGATAACCCTACTCTGTGTCAAGCTGATGTAAAACTAGTCAACACAATTGCACCCATGTTAAATTGACACATAAGCATATCACTGTTAAGCCATAAACTTTACATTCTTGTTACTGCCAAGATCAAATATGAATATCAACACTACAATTTAAACATTTCAAATTTTAAATGTACCATAGTCTTTAAAATTTCAAATATTTAAAAATCCAATCTCTTTAAAATATCTTGTCTCTTTTAAAATCCAAAGTTGGAACCTCAAAGTAGTTTTGATTTGCATGTCCCAGATGACTAAGGAGGTTGAAGTTGTTTTAAAGTGTTTTTCAGCCATTTGATATTTTCTGTTGAGAATTCCCAGTTCAGATCTGTAACCCATTTTTGTATTGGATTATTAGGCTTGCTGATGTCTAGTTTTTTGAGTTCTCAATATATTTTGAATATTAGCCCTCTGTCACATGTCGAGTTGCTGAAAATCTTTTCTCATTCTGTAGGCTGTTGTTTTGTCCTATTGACAGCTTCCTTTGCTTTACAGAAGCTTTTCAGTTTCACGAGGTCCCACATATTGATTGTTGATCTTAATGCCTGTGCTTTTCATGTTTTATTCAAGAAGATATCTCCTGTGGCAAAGTGTTCAAGGTTATTTCCTACTTTCTCTTCTTTTAGACTCAGGTGATATGGTTTTATGTTGAGGTCTTTGATTCACTTGAAGCAGGGTGTTTTTGCAGGATGGTAGATGTGAGTCTATTTGCACTTTCCTACATGGTGACATCCAGTTAAGTCATTATTGTTTGTTGAAGATGCTTTCTTTTTTTCGATTATATATTTCTGGCTTCTTTGTCAAAAATCAGGTGTCCATAGATGTGTAGATTTATGTTTGGAGGGGGTGTCTTTGATTTGATTCCATTGATCAACTTGTCTGCTTCAATCTACCTCAAGACTGAGCTACACCATGTTTGGGCATATATCCAAAGGACTCTCTATCCTATCACAAGAACACTTGCTCATTTATGTTCATAGCAACTTTATGCATAATATCCAGAAACTGGACCAACCTAAATGCATCTCAACTGAAGAATGGATAAAGAACATATGATACATTTACACAGTGGAATATTACTCAGCTGTTAAAAGCAATGACATCATGAAATTTGCAAGTAAATTGATATAACTGGATAAAAGATCATTGCGAATGAGGTAACCCAGACCCCAAAAGACAAACATGGTAGGTTCTCAGTTATAAGAGAACATAGCTGTTAAGTAAAGGATAATCTTGCTATAATCCATAGACCCAGAGAGACTAAGTAACAAGGAGGCCTCAGAGTGCATACCTGAATTTTCCTGGGAAAGTAAAATAAAATAATTTTGTGCATAGAATGGGGATATGAGGGCAAGGAAACAAGAATGATCAGGTTGGGTAGGAGAGGGATGGATGGAGAGAATACTTGAGAGACAACTGGAACTGTGGGAAGGCAATGGGGAAAGCTGGTACAGTCAAAACTCCATAGAATCTATGAGGCTGACTCCAGTGAAGACTCTAAGTAATAGGGAATCTAGAGCTTGAACCTGTCATCCTCTATAACCATGCAAGGCTTCCAGCATGAGACTGAGACACCAACCCAACCATAAGACATTTTACCTACAATCTGTCCTGCCTGCAAGATGTGCTGTAGTAATTGTGGCACAGAAGTTGTGGGACTAGCAAACCGACGTGAGGTCCACTTCATGAGAGTGGGCCCATGGACACTGCCTGGGTGGCCAGGAACTAGAGGCTGGAAAGCTCAGAGACATAGGATAGAAACAAGCACAACTGAAAAAAAATTCAATGAAATGATTACTAACGGTATTTTTCTATACTTAGAGATTGGTGCCTAGCCAATAGTCATTAGAGAGGCATCATTCGGCAACTAATAGGAGACCCTCAGCAAAATATTAGGTGGAGCAAGGGGAACTTTGCAAAAATAGGGAAGGAGGATTGTAGGAGCCAAAAAATTTAAGGACACCATGAGAACTCAGCCCACCAAATCAACTAAGCTGCGATTATAGGGAATCACAGAGACAAAAGTGACAGTCATGAACCTTATATGGGCCTGAGCTATGTCCTCTGCATATACGTTATGGTTGTGTAATGGGTATTGTGGGACTCCTAACAGTGGGGATGGGAGTGTCTCTGATCTTTTCACCTGTTCTTGAGACCTTCTTTCTCCTAATGGGACGCCTCATCCAGGCTTGATATGAGGGTTTGTGCCTAATCTTTTGCAACTAGTTATGCCATGTTTGGTTGATAACTCTGGAAGGCCTGATCTTCTTTAAAGGAGAAGGAGGAAGGAGTGGATCTGAGGGACAGGGCAATCAGGTGGGAGCTGGGCGGTGTGGAGGGAGGGGAAACCAGTCAGGATGAATGTATGCAACAAGAATTTTAAAAACAAGCAAACAAACAAATATATAAAATATAAGCCATATTTTATAAAGTTCCAAAACCTCTTCAAAAGTTCAAAAATGGCCTCCTGTAAATTAAAAAATAAGTTAAATACTTTCTTACTTCAAGAAGGAATAACGAGGACACAATTACAATCTGAACAAAACAAAACTCAAAACTCCAAAACCAAGCTCCCAAAATGTAAACAACTAAATGTCCAAATACCTGAGTTTCACTCACAGTCTCTGGATTCCTCCAAGAGACTTGCACCATTTTTTTCTGGTTCTGCCCTCTCCAGCACCCACAGCTTGTCTTCTAAGTTAGGGCAGGCTTCACTCCACTGCTGCTGTTCTCAGTGGTCATCCCATGGTTCCGGATTGTACAAAGTACTGGAATCTTCTGCTGCAAATGGGCTACACTTTCACCAATAGTCTCTTCTAGGCTTCTTCATGGTGGCCAGTCTCAACTTATCTCCATGACCCCTTCTGTTTTGGGGCTTCAACTGCTACTGAGGCTGTACCTTCTCCAATAGCGTATCCTGGCCTCTCTCAGCATCAAATCTCAACTTCTTATGATCCATCCATGTATGCAAACCCAGTACTACCTGGGTGACTACCATTACCACCTGGGTGACTCTTAAATTACCAAGCTTGGCTGTCAGAACAAGCTACAATCTTGATCACCTCACGAGTACAGCTACTGTGTTCAGACTCTGAAAAAAAAACTGTTTAGAAGATTTCACCTTAATGACGCTGGTCTCTTCTTAATGACTGCTAATTTCTTAGCTCCAACTGATCAGCATCTATTGCTCCAGTAAGGCGGGGTTTAATCTTATTGGTTCCAGTCTTTTGTTCATCACAGCCCCAGCTAAACAAAACCCCAGATTCTTAACTCAAATGACCTAGTAGAGTCTTTGTCTCTCTCTGAAACTCACAAACCAGACCTGCATTATCTGTATTACTCTCAACAGTCTAACCTTGCAAGTTCCTCCAGAAGATTACTGTTTTCTTAACACTCAAGAGCTTTTCTAGTCCAAAGTACTAAAGTCTTTCTATAATCCTCTCCAAACAACATAATCAGCTCAGTCACAGCAATACCCCACTCAAACTTCCAACTTGTCTTATTTTGGTTCACTATTGTTGTGATGAAATACAAAACCTGAATTATTCTGGATTCTCTAGAGTAATAGGTCTTATAGAATGAATCTATATGCATGCATACAAGTGAGAGAGGATTTATGAATTACTTACTGGTTGTGATCTAGCTAATCCTAAAATTGGTGTATATGCACAGATCTAAGAATCTAGTAGTTATTCAGTCCATGATTTGGATGTCTCAATAAACCCTGAAATCCTGAAGAGTAAGTTCTAATGCCAGATAAGGAATGGATTTGCTAGACAGAGTGAGAGAAAGCAGGAAAAGAGAATCCTCCCCTTTTCCATGTCCATTATACAGGCTTCCAGCAGAAGGTGTGGTTCAGATTTATGGTGGACATCACTACCTCAAAAGTTTTGCATTAAAGTACTCACCTCTCACCTCAAAGAGCTGGCTTGGAAATGGTCTTCCCAAATTAAGTAATTTAACTAAGAAATATTCCCTCATAGGTATGCCCATTCATTTGGATTTTAATCAACTCCAGATGTGTAGTAAAGTTTACAAACAGGAATGAACACCCATCAAGGCTTTCATTACATCTTGTCTAGGTGAATCCAGTGTAATCAGAAGGCGAAAAGCAGGTCATATGATAGGATGTCAATATAGAAGGTACAGGATGCAGCTAGCAAAGGGTAGGCTAAGGAAACACAAATGCCTTTGCCATGATGAAAAAGGGCAAATGAATAGTTTTGCGGGTTTCCAGTAGGAATCAGCCCTGATAACATGTTGGTCCATACTGGATCCAATACAGGCTTTTGATTCTTTAGGAATACAAGATTTTGTTTCGTTTTTTTTTTTGGGGGGGGGCAGGGTTTCTCTGTGTTGCTTTGGAGCCAGTCCTGGAACTAGCTCTTGTAAACCAGGCTGGCCTCGAAATCACAGAGATTCACTTGCTTCTGCCTCCTGAGTGCTGAGATTTAAGGCGTGTGCCACCACTGTCCACCTAATTTTTTTTTATTTTAGGATAATAAATGTGTAGTGAGTTGTTATTTGCACATTGTTATGTGTAATATCATAGTTAAATCTCTTTAGAGTTTTATTTAAATATCAGAATGATATAATGACTGGAAACCAATTTTCTGTATAAACACTCTCTATGGCTTTATAAAAAAAAGTCATGTATTCCGATAGTGTCTCTGCAATCATGTTTCCAACTTTCAAATCATTTTATAAGATAGGTAGCTCTTCTAGTAAAAATCTATCAGGAACTGTGAAGGGCATGATGAAGATACATGAATTTTTTAGAGTAAAATTCTCAGCAGTTTCAATAAACAGTGCTTGTTAAAGTATGCAATTTACTTTTGTGTATGAACTATTGGAGCAAATGGTGAAAACTGAAGGATATCATGTAACAAGGCATTATTGCTGTCTATTAAATTCCAAAGGAAGATGTTAAGGAAGTTGTTTATCAGTATGTATACAAATACTTTGCTCTGTTTATTCGTGAGATGTCCCTGGAATCCAAAACCCAGGTTATATCAAATCGATTGTGAAGTTTTCCAAATGTTGATGTGCAAAGGGAAGTGGGAAGTGAGTATGTGTTCGAATCACCGGGATCTTGTTGAAAATGCCTATAACTGATCATAAATTAAAATGTTGAAAATGACAATCACACACACAGGCCCCCACATACACAGAGCAAGCAGTTGTCCTCTAAATTGCAAGGCTGATTCCACAAAAGACCCAGAAGCCTGTTTTAATAGTTAATACATATCTGATACTATTGCAAGGAATTCTATAAGACCATCCAATACAAAGAAAGAATAAGACAAATCTAATAAGAATTATTTTTTCAGCAATTTGAACCTACCCTAGAGGTAACAAAAGGGTTAACTAATCAATTTCCCCTCTCTAAATTAATTTGTTATATTAACTTTTATTGATCTTTTCTAATGCAAATGCATTGCCGGTAAAAATACATTGGAGATTTGTCTGACCTCTTTATTGTTGTAGGATGTGGCAATTAATTTTTTTATTGAAAATCCAATTAGCTTTCTGCTCTTACAATGTTTTACCTAAATCCTCCTTTTCAATTCTCTGAAGGTTACCAGCAAAAGATCAACTAAGCATGACTGTGTTAAAAGGTAGAAATAAAGAAAGCGTTGCTTATGTTGTGTACAAAATTGAGGTTAAGGTAGGTTAACTGAATCAGATTCCTTGAAGAGATAAAGATGTTCTAAATCATGAAGAATTAATCAGAAAACTCTAATTGAAACACAGGACCACAGTAGTCTATTATGAAAGGGTAGAAAGTGTCAAATTAGCACAACAAAGCTGAGACATCTAAAATAGATTTTGCAGGCTTTTGCCATTATGACCCTTGTAAAAGTGTTGTTCAAGAGGGAGAAAAACAAACGGAAAAAGGCCCAAGGGTAGGACTTCATGATTGAGACCACCCAAAGAGAGCCACTAACAAAAGAAAATTGAGTTCCCTAATTGGAGGTGGTCCACATGTAAAGAGCTCAGATGTCCTGCAGACACCAAGGGCAGAGGATGGAGCCGGAGTAATTACTGCAGGAAAAGTGAGAGGAAGGTTAAGGGAGGATGTCCCAGACTCCAGGTCAGTGGCTGAGGCAAAGGCTTTCAAGTACAGCTCTGTAATAATCCAGGCAAGTACCCTCCATTCAGGTTGAAAATTTTTAAATTACATTAAAAAGCCATTCCATTTCTATTCATGATCTACCTGGCTGTTTCTGACCTTGCATCAAAGAAGGATGGCACAGTGGCTGGTTAAAAACCTAGGACAATTCTGAAATGTCCCTGGTGTGAACAAATGAGACTCTACTATAGTCACAGTGAAAATGAACACGGTGGCAGACTCAGAGAAACATTTTCTCTGGATGTGAGAAGGTTCTGCTTTCTGAATTCTAATTCATGTGCTGTAAGATTGAACAGTGGGCATCCAGGAAGCCTGAGACCTGCTTAGGGATGCTGCTGTCTCTTAACCATCTGTCCCGAGGCCCCCACCATAATTAAAGATGAAACTGAAATCTCAGGACGTTTCCCTAAATTGGTAACTTTCAAATTCTCAACTAGTAGGCAAGTGTTGCTTTTAGCAGGAAGCATTAATTGTTTATTATCAAAGTATTTAATGCTGAAAACTAAAATATAAATAATTAAGTTTTTTCTGCTGTCCCCATACTTTGGATTATTCCTTGACATCCTTGTTAGTGCAGGCACATAGAAAATGGGAATGTAAGGGCTGTGGACTTTGAATCAGTGGACCTGCTTTTCCTGAGCAAGAACGTAGATACACGTATTTTAGAAAAGTTTTATTTTATTATGTTGAGGGTTTTCACATTCCTAACTACAGTCCTCTCCCTATCTTCCAACGGCTGCTCAGGTGAGGCACATATCTTAGCAGAAGGTCAGGCCCAGCATCTAACAGAGGTCTCTGATTCCAGGGCCAGGATTCTCAAGGAGACTCTCCAGCCACACGACAGATGCAGATGTCGTCTACTCAGATGTGCAGAGTAGAACATTGCTCTTGGTCTCTGCTTAAATACTGTTTAATGATCTTCATGGGGTCTAGGACCACGTCTGGCTACCATGAGTGAGTGACATCACTAAGTTCTGACTATTAGTCATTGGTGTAGTGGGAATCCAGACTAATCTATTTTGCATGTCTTAAAAGCATTTTTTAAAAACTATGTTAATCACAGGTATGATTTAAACATTAAAATGATTCCTCAAAAATTGTCAATGATTTCCCAGTAGTTAGAAACTTGCCATTATCACTGTGGCATGAGGGATTGCTTGAGTACTTGACATTAGTATATAAAGATGTTTTAAGTATATTTTTAATTTCTAGCACTTTAAAATTTAATTAAATATGTTCATGAACTATGTCCTGTATGTCCTCTGATCCTCCCATTTCTAACACAAGAATTGATTTTTAGAACATTTAAAATCTAATTTATAAATTAATTTAGTGGTTATTTTTCTGCTTGGATTCATAGAGTTTTGTGCTTTTTACGTTCTAGTAAATTCATACATGTGCAGGTGGATATCAATAACTGAAATTTGGATATTTTTATATATTGATTGTTCTTTTGGTCAATGGTTTTAGATTCTGTTTGTGGAAACTTGAATTATTATTTTTCATGTGATACCATTGAATCTGGGAGAGTTGGTTTGTTCCTCCATCAAAATAAAATATTTTTTTATTTGTTTTTGTTTTATGTACTTATTATGATGTTTTTGTCTCAGTCTGATGTTTCCAGTTTAAATTGAAATTAAATTGAGTAATCTTAATTGAAATTATTTTCAAATCATATTTTGTTGTAGAAAAATTCAACCATAAAAATGTAGAGACACTTGTATAATTTCCCCTGTTCTACCATTAATATTTAATAGTTCTTAATTCGTGTCCTATGATTTTTGTTTGCTCAGTAATCAAACCAACTGAGACTAATTGTAAGAAAATACATTATGAAGATCAGCCCGAAACTGTGTGAATCTGTAGCTCCATTAGTGATCCTTTAATGTGTAGGCTTCCTTTAGTGGTCAGACAAGTGTCTTGAAATTTGTAATTGTTTCTATGCAGAAGCCCTGCAGCCAGTTTTCATTCCTGTTGTCTCTGATCTGAGATCCCTTGACCCTTTAGAGTATGCAAGTGACCCTACAATTAGATTTAGCCTTTTATCATAGAAGAATTAGAATTATCTTAATACGATATTAAAAACGAATTATGATTTCCATTATCATTTCCCAGACTCATTTTCATTTGTGCTCAGTAAGGAGCTACAATATTAAATATACTTGTATATTTAAGGGGAGAATTGTATCATTCAAACTATATTGAATTCAGGTCAGAAGGCTGTAACTGACAATGTGTCTTTAGCTCTGGATCTCACCAAATGACTTCTTTCTTGGTCTATACCCTCTGATGAGAAATAGATAATTTCTCTCAGGCAAAATTATTAAATAACATATAAAGTGGTTTTGAATCCTGCTTTATATGAAATAGATGTGTGATTAAGCTCATTGCTTTTCTTATTTTATTTTGTTACTATTGTTATTATTTTGTAAAAGAGCAATGTTGCTAAAAATTGAAGGCACTTACAAATGGGAAAGCAATATCTGTGTAATGGAGAATTAGTGGTCAGCGTTTGCCTGGTCCTTTCTTCTCCTACCACTCTCTAACTTCACATTGAATTGCGAAGCCAGAAAATGAAGGACATGAGTCATGAGCTCTATAAAATAGATGTATGGATGTGAACACAAATAATATTTTGGCTATGAGAAATAACACAACTTTATTAACTTATAAAGTAGATCACATCATTTCAAAGCTTAAATTCCTTGGGAGGCAACAACTCTTAAAAACAAACAAGCACGAACTAAGAGAAGCTTGAGATCTCAAGCACCATGTGATAGGAAGAAATTGCTAAGGAAGTTTTTCTGTATCCACGGCCCATGTTCAAACTCGGTCTACTGTGAAGACATATTTAAAACTGCAACTATGTCATCACTATATTATTGCTAAGTGATACGTTGGAAACAGTATTATAACTGTTCAGTTAAAGAATATAATTTTCACTTTAAGTCAGCTGTTTTTAAAGATAGCATAATTATATTTGAACTTGATAATAAATTTTATGGCTCAGCTCTATATATTATATATTATGCCATTTTTCTATATAATCACAATGCATGATTACTTGTAAATCAAGAACGAATATGAACATGGCCTCTCCAACTACTCCTTGTGGAAGGAAATGGAAGTATTTTGTGGCTGGTAGTAAAGAAACTCGGAAGGCCAGAGTCAGATAACACCTAAAGCAGGTATTTTAAATGTGACTTCAAATGACTCCAAGGTATCACTTCTGTTGAGTGTTACCTACCCTGCATAATGTACTGGTTATTTCATGATAGACTATAGGAATGTGATAAAGGTGAGAAACACAAGGGGCAGAGAAAGGATCTGTATGGCCAGGTGCTCTGTAAATAATTGATAGAAAACTGTGAACTAAGCTTTGTATGACACCCACTGAAGAGTAGTTTTGAAAGAAAGTTCTATTGACTTTGAGTTTTAGAGTCTACATGTCCTTTAGAACTAATCCTGATATGAGGATGTGCTTAGCTAATAAGAATGCAATTTTGGGTCTTGAGGAAGGTTGTTTCGTAATTTTCTGAGAAATCGCCATATTGATATCCAAAAGGCTGTACCAGCTTGCATTCCCACCAGCAATGCAGGTATGTTCCCTTTACCCTACATCTCTCCAGCATAAGTTGTCATCAGGGTTTTTGATCTTGGCCATTCTTACATGTGTAAGATGAAATCGCAGAGTTGCTTTGATTTGCATTTCTCTGATGACTAAGATTGTTGAGCATTTCCTTACATGTCTTTCAGCCATTTTAGATTCCTCTGTTGAAGAGTTCTCTGTTTAGGACTGTACTCTATTTTTTTAATTGGATTATTCTTTTGATGACCAATTTCTTGAGTTTTTTGTAAGTTTTCCAGATGAACCCTCTGTCTGTTGTGGGGTTGATGAAGATCTTTTCTGTAGGCTGTCATTTTGCAATTGTTGTTTTTACATGATCTAAAGATACTAAATTATATTGTAGTATTTTTCCCATTTTTATTAGGAAATTTACTTTTCATTTTACACGCCAACCCAAGTTCCCCCTCTCTCCCTTTCTCCTACTCTCCCACCTCTCTTTTTACCATCACCTATCTACTCCCTCCCTCAAAGGGATAAGGCCTTCTTTGGGGAGTCAACAAGGTCTGGGATACCAACTTGAGGCAGGACCAAGCCCCTTCCATTAATGCAATTGTTTATCAAAATGTAACAGGCTATAGCCAAATCAAGTAGCACAGGGTTGGCGCCTGAAGGATTCACAGCCATGAACTTGTTCAGAACATGGACTCCGTGGGTTGCTTTGCATTGCCTTCTTGACCTTGGAAACTCATAACTAACGTGTAGCAAAAAGTTTGAGGCATTAGCAAAGAGTAGGCTTAGTTAAGGTAGAGTCACAAGACATTATCACTTTATAGGCACTCTTAAAGTGACCTGACATAAAGAATTCAGAGAAATTTCCTACAGATTGAGTTTACTAAAGATTATCACTAGGGGTGAACTTTGAGGTTTTTAAAGCCCAAGCTAGCCAGACTCAGTCTCTCTCTCTCTCTCTCTCTCTCTCTCTCTCTCTCTCTCTCTCTCTCTCTCTCTCTCTCTCTCTCTCTCTCGTCTCTCTCTGTTTCTGTCTCTCTGTTTCTCTCCCCCATGTGTGTATGTGTGAGAGCATGTATGTACACATGTGTATTTGCACATGCATGTGTACATGCAGGTGTGTGTGCATGCATGTGTGCGTGTTTGTGTGTGTGTGTGTGCATTTGTGAGCAAATGAGAGTGTAAAGCAGTACAGTTCTCAGCTACTGCTCCAGTGCTTTGCACCTGTTTTATGATGTAACGATCATGGTCTAAAAACTGTAAGCAAGTTCACTATGACATGCTTTCTTCTTATATATTGACTTAGTCATGGCAATATTGTACTACGTTACAATAATAAATAAAACAGACAGTTACCCAGAAGGACTTTGGAATTCACTTTTATTTTACTTAATATGCTGGTAAATACTTGCTCTAAGAGAAAAAGATGTTGGGACCTAAATACAAAATTCCCACCATGTTCCTCAATAACACAATGAATTTACTTATTGATTTTCCTTCTTGTATCTTGATGTTTGGGCAGGATTTGGGCTACATATTGATCAACAAGGGAAGAGGGACATTAGAAAATTGTACTCAGTATGCAGATAATCAAAGGGACAGGTTATATGAAAAATTATGGTGAGTTACTTTATCATTGATCAATGTAAAGTAGAAAAAACAGGAATAGAACGATGACAGACTGCTATTTGAAGTGTCATAAGACAGCTGAATAGCCAAGATCTTCTCTAGATTACCCTACTGTTACATAAACTCAATCTCTTTTAACTCACAAAACATGCCCATTTGTGCAACCTACGCTTTTTCACGCCTTTATCCTACAATTCTGCAGGGCTCAGGAATAGTTACAGCAATGTGTACTGTCCGTAATGATGAGGTAAACACTAGTGTTTCAGTGACTTCTTCCTGCTGCTGTGAAAAACTATCTGACAAAGTCAATATAAGAAAGTCATTTTGGCTCACAGCTCAAGGCTTTCCTGTCATCATCAGTGGCAGGAACATGAGGTAGCTGTTCATTTTGCACATACTCTCAAAAGGCAGAGAGCACAGGATGTTTTTCTCAGGTTGTGGAATGACAGCCCTCATACTTAGCTGTATTGGATTGAGAGCTGACAGTTCCCAGACTTTATCCCCAGTTAGATTAGCATCACAGGATCACAGCTCCTTCAAGGAAACTAGACTCCAACTGCAGCTATCATCCTGCTCAAAAAAGAAATTTCTGCTTTAGGGAGTCTTACTCCAGTCTTGGTCTTCATGGGTACCTCCTACCTGTTGTAGAAAACTTCCTTCCAGGCAAGAGAATCATCAAGGAACTCTAGATAAACAAGCTCACCCCACAGCTATTTTAATCTCAGTTATGAAGGGTAGCTCATTCAGTAACTCAGTAAAATACTCTGTGACAGCTATAATGCAAATATTGTGACTGGTCCCATTCCAGACCTCCAGTTGTTGAAACTGACAATAATGCAATATAAGACTTGACACATGAAATTATAATTCCAGGAAAAAAATGTGACCTGTTCCTCTTCTGGCTATATAAGTTCTCTATTTGCCACTCTTTTGGGGGTCAGTCCAGAAAACTTTTCTTCTATATACTGATGCTCTGTTGCTTTAGACTCCAAGCAAGACATCATCTAAATGGTTTTTTTTTGTCTCCTTGTGGTCTTTACTACAGGGAAACTGTTTTGAACTTGATGCATGAAGAGCAGACAACCATTTTAGTGCTGTAGAAATAAAGTCAAAGGAAGTCAAGGCAATATTTCTTGCATCACCAGTGGAGTTAGGTACACTGCATACTGGACTATTTGGCTATTGCCAAAAGAATAAAATTTAATGGAGCAATATTATTCACTTAGAAGGTAAAGACATTTAACACTGCAGGGATCATTTAACAAGAGGGCACTCTACCAGATTAATCTGGTAGATAGGAATGAAGCTGGAGGAAAACTAAAAATGTCTACTAAACATAGAGGGCTATAGTAATGATGGCTTTACTTTATAGTCATAAATAATTTTAATATTCTTGAAGTAAATTGGCACTTATCAAGATCATAAGTGACTTTTGTACTGAAAATTAATGGCTATGGCTCATTCCTATTATTCAACTTAACAGGCAAATGTTATTAAGTTGATTATATCTTTCTAAAATCATTTTCATCTGCTGGCCTCTGTTTTGACACTTTGTCCCTTTCCCTCATACATACTTAGGGTTCACAACTTAGCCCAAGTTCTTTAGGAAACAAAGCTTGACACAAAGTTTTTTTGTGCCAATATGATATTACAAGATGCAATGCAAGAAGGCAAGAAGAAATAAAATTGGAGAGGGGACAAGAAAGCCAAAGGAATAAAGCCAAATGGGTAAGAGACAGTTTCTGGAGAAACACAAATGGCTAAATAAAGTTTCTCAAGAAATGCAATTTGACATGTTCGTTTGTCTGGTTTATTTTTTCCCCATAAGGTAGAGTATCAGAAGAAAAATAGTTTAAGCTTGGTGTATTGTCATGAAAGTAAAGAGACAATGGTATCCAATATCCTGTTTCTCTCTTTTACAAGTTTTCCTCAGGGAAAATGACCTCTTCTGAATTTGAGGGGATATGAGCAAGTACCTAGAGGCAGCTGTCAGAGGAGATAAGCCTTCTATGCTCAAGTCTGGTAATGAGATGGAGTCTATCTGATTACAAACTTTTTAAGGACAAAGGAAACCATTCTGAATCCCCAATGCGATCATAAAAAGTAATGCAATAGCCTGAGTTGTTGGTCATTCCCATGGGGCCCTTTTGGGCAAAAACTCTATTAGATGTAACCCGTTTCTGGTATAAAAGCTTCATTTGGTGATGAGAGATGTTTGGTTAGGTCTCAGTCTCCTCTATTATTTGGTGACTTAATTTAGACTCTGTTAGTATATGTATATAATTATCAAGTTTCTACTGCATTTGATTTCCAAACAACCATTCAAATGGCACTTAATTTTAGCTGTACCTGGCTCTGTCCCCTCCCTATTCTATTCCCCTCCACTCATGATTCTTCAATTCCAATCCTTTAACATAATCTGTCCATAACTATCTGTTCTATTTCCCTTTCTTGGGGAGATCTGTTTCCTTAATTCCTTACTCTATGCCTACCCACTGTGGTTCTATTGATTGTAGCTTGATTATCACTGACTTAACAGCTAATACATGCACATAAGCAAAATCATACCATTTTTTTTTCTTTCTGGGTGTGAGTTACTTCACTCAGAATGATATTTCTAGTTCCACCCATTTGCCTGAATTTTTCACAGACTAAAGAATACCCTATTATGCAAATGTACCACATTTTAGTTATACTTTCCTCTGTTGAGGTATATCTAGGTTGTTTGCAATTTCTGGCAATTATGAATAAAGCAGCAGTAAACATGGCTGAACAAGTATTTCTGTGATAGGATAAAGTATAATTTGGATATATTCCCAAGAGTAGTACAGCTGAATCTTGAGAAGATGGACTTCTATCTTCTTGAGGAACCCCTTCTCTGATTCCCATAGTAGCTCTATAATTCTACACTCCCAACAGAAATGGACATGGATGACTGTTCCTCTTACTTCACATCTTTGCTAGCATGAGCTGTTGCTCATGTTTTGACCTCAGTTATGCTGATGGGTGTGCGATGGAATCTCAGAGTCATTTTGAGTTATATTTCCTTGATACCTAAGTATGTTGAACATTTCTTTAAGTGTTTCTCAGCCATTTGAGTTCCTTACTTCGGAAATTTTCTATATGTATCTGTACCCCATTGTAAAAATTGGGTTATTTGTTTTCTTGACCCTAGTTTTTAAAAATTCTTTATACATTTTTGATGTTGACTCTCTATCAGATGTGTAGTTTATAAAAAATCGTTCCTAATTCTATAGCCTGGCATTTAATCTGAATGACCATGTCGTTTGCCGTGCAAAGCACTTCAGTTTATTAGATTCCATTTATGAGTTTTTTATCTTAATACATATGCTAACAGTGTTCTGATCAGGGAATTGTCTTCTGTGTCAATGCATTCAAGGTTATTTCTTACTTTCTCTTTTATCAGGTCCACCGTATCTGGATTAATGTAGAGTCTTGGGTCCATTCGGAGTTGAATTTTGTACAGGATGATAAGTATGGAACTGTTTCAAATCCTCTCCATGCAGTCATCCAGTTTGAGCTTCCTAGTTTGATGAAGATGCTACCTTTTCTTTTCAGTGTATATTCTTTTGCTATTATACAAAAATAAGGAGTTCATAGGTATTTAGATATATGTCTGGACTTTTGATTTGATTCCATTGATCAGTATGTCTGTTTCTGTGTCAATGATATTCTGTTTTTATTATTATAGCTCTGCTGTACAATGATATCAGAAATAACTATACCTACAGCAATTATTTTAGTATTTAGGATTGTTTGAGCCATCCTAGACATTTTATGGTCCATATGAAGCTGATAATTTTTCACAAACTGATGGCAATGCCCCATTGCTGAGCCTGGAGAAGTAATGCTGATGCCTACAAAGACACTTTACTACTACATATTAGCACATTTAGTACAGGAAGTGGTCTGTGCTCCAATAAGGCACAACAAACAGCAACCCAATCACAAACCCTTTGATATACATTGATACCTTGCCTTATAGGCTAGTACAATGGTGACACAAAGCTTGTGAAAGCACCCAACCACCAATTGATTTGATTAAGGCCTACTCTGCTTTGACACTGCTTGGGTGAACAAAAACTAAGATACTAGATAGCTCAGGGCCCTATGATAAAACCAAATATTACTATTCAAAAAAGCAAGAAACTATTTCCCAATGACATTCTGCTAATCTCTTAGAGTATTTTATCATATGAGCAGGAGAAAAAACTAGGACTTACATGATATAAATGCTTGGACCATATGTTCTTGTTTCTATGACCTGAATTCTTACACCATATCTTCCCTGCTTTAGAAAATGCTGGGGAAAGCAAACAGAGCAGTGTTTCTGAACGGCACACATCACAAGCTGAGCTACACTTGTAGCTTCTGGGGCAAAGGGTTTTGGGGTTACATTTACGTGTGTGTGTGTGTGTGTGTGTGTGTGTGTGTGTGTGATGCTTATATGGGAGTCAGAGAACAACATAAGGGAAAAGAAGTTCTCTCCTTCCACCATGGTGGCCCCAAAGACTCAACTCAGTTTGTGAGATTTGTTGGCAAGTTCCTATACCCACTGAGATATCTCACAGGCTTGGAAAATCTCCTTTGTATCTTCTTTCTAAAGCAAAATTGAAACATGTAAATCAACTGCAATACATATAAAGAAATTGGTTAAGAGTTTTGACTTCTCTGTAATCTCTGGAAATAATTTCTACTTGACAAAGCTGAGAAATATCCCCACATCAACATATAAACCAGATTTTTTATTAAATATGTATTTGTGGCAAATAAATATCTTATCTAAACCTTGTTTTTGTATAAAACTGGTTATTCAGTGCTCCCACTTGATCTTCTAAGCTAAATCCCAATTAACAAATGTAAAAATGGTATCAAGTTTTCTATTTATTTATTACTTTATTATTATTTATTTTCAGTCCTGGCTACAATTTCCATACCCTACTCTCCTCTTATTCCCTTCTCCCCAGCCCATCTGTCCCCACCACCAATCTACTCTTCCTCCATTGTTTCTGTTCAGGAAAGGGCAGGCCTCCATGGATATCAACAAAAGATGGCATTTCTAGTTGCAGTAATACTAAACATTCTCCCATGTATTAAGCCTGAAAATGGCAACCTAGTATTAGGAAAAGGGTCCCAAAAAGCCAGGAAAAGAGTGAGAGACAGCTCCCACTCTCACTGTTAGAAGTCCCACAAAAGTACTGAGCTATACAACTATAACATATATGAAGAATGAACTGTTACTTCTTGCCATCTTTGAAAACTATGTATGCCATACATTAAATATTAAACCTCAGAGTGGTTAGTCAAGACCTTGTAATTGGGAGAGAAACATCCCGTTACACAAATCCATTCTTCTTTATATTTTATATGAAGAGAGTAATTAATGAAATTTCATCCCTGTTTTGACTTTTCCTCATATATTTCTTCTCTACATATCCGTAAGTTTCACTTATGAAATATGTGAATTAAAACACTTTATTTGCCTTCTTAAATTACAACTTTCACTGTCTTCCTCCAAGAGTAGAAACCTTATATTTAAATTCAGTGTTTATGTTTAAATTGTAGATCTGGGGCATGACCAATGACCCTACCTTCCTGTGCACTTATTACCTTTGACCTAGCTGTGCAGTCTTTCTGCATTTCTGATACATCTTCTCAGCACTCTTTCCATTCTTATTTTTAACTGAGGCATTATATCTCTTTTTTTGTCTCTGCTGTGTACTCCAGGTTGACGGTCCAGTGAGCATTCAGAAGATAGCTTTATTTGTCTAGTGATATTTTTTTAAAAAACACAGAAAAGCCTTTAGTAAATACCAACATTAAGCTCTCTTTAATTGCTGTTGATCATATAACTATAACAAAATAACATTTTCAGCTTTATAATAGTGCTTACCCATATTTTGCATGATATTTAACGTATACCTGCTTAGTGTATGCACCATGCTGTTATATATAAAAGTTGTATGGAAATCAAAAACTTCTAAGTAGTACTAGTGATCTTATTTGGTAAACCAGTTAACTAAAAAAGCCTAGCATCCAATCATTAGCACAGGAAAACATAACAAAACAAACAATGAATCAAAAAAGATTTTTTTGTTTATTTTTAAAACTTTTGTGGTATTTTTATATCAGTATTCCAAGAGCAAGAATAAACTCTGATATATACTAATGCTTAATAAATATTTGCTCATATTTTAATTATTTAATTATTTGGTAAATTGTTTCCTTAAATGACCAAGGTATTTATACTGAGGGCTTTGAAATAACTTCTGTTTGTGAAGCTGCTTTTACATTTTCCTATTTACTTCCCAAATATTCTTCCTGTGCAACTTTCTACTTCAATCAAATGATGGCTCTTCAAGACTTCAAAGGGAACTCTGGTGATGACTGAGTCTTTCAACTTAGCAATAATTTCTATTAAGATACAGAGGATGGATCCAGGCAAGTGGTTCAAACTTTCTAATGTTGTGACCCTTTAATGCAGTTCCTCACAGTGTGATGAACCCCAACTATAAAATTATTTGTTGCTACATCATAACTGTAATTTTACTAATGTTGTGAATCATATTGTAAGTATGGGATATTCAAGTATCTGGTATGTGATCTCTAAGTGTCATGAAACACATGTTGAGAACCACTATTCTAGGGGATGGCAGAGTAAGAAAAGAAACACATATGTCATCAGTAGTTAGAAACTTATTAAGCAGCCTGTAACATTTATTGACATCAGTAAAAGTCATTTGTGCTTTTGCTATTACTGGAGTCTACATTCCACAATATTGATCATTTGTTTCTATCCAAAGAATTAAGTTAACAACCAAGCCACATACTAACATTATTAGAAAACAGTAAATTATGCTAAATTACAAATTTTCTCCATAAAGATCGAGAATTAGCTTCATATATTTGCAATACTAAAACTAATTAATTTCACTTAATAAAATATGTTCTTCAATTTAGAGTAACTTCATATTCTAGATGAAGGAAACATAATTATCGAATTACAACTATTGCATTAGGACTCCTAATTTATTACCACAATTCAAATACTCTTTAAATATATGTTTCTTGGTGTCGTCAAGCCAGATCCGCCTGCATCAGGATCTGCTGGCAACTTTTATGAGTTGCTTTGAAGGAGCCTTGTTATGCTCTATAATTTTTATTATTGTTAGCCATATATGCAGTTCCTCCATTGGAAGAGCCATTTGTAAAATTTAGCATAAAATCCTTTAAAGGATTTTTTGCTATAACATTAGCTAGATACAGGTGCATAAACAGTAGCAGTGATCTGGGAAGAGACCATTGTCTTTGGCCTTTGAATTTAGCAAAGGCAATTGTCCAGGAATCAATCCTAAAATTATCAATGAATCTACGGTTTAGTATAAGAAACATTGATCATATACAATATTTTGTTAAACCATTATCCAGATTCTATCCTGTCCTTCCATATCAGACAAGCTACTGGATTAAATTAAGAGTTTAATATCTTAACTAGCAAAACTGAGAAGATTCAGCCACAAGCAGCATGTTTTATAAAGCTGTTGTATAATAAGTTTTACATCTAATATACACACTTGCCATAGCTGAATTATGATTAATATACTGTATTTGTTGATTATTGTATACTTTATCTGTGGATTTATACTTTACCTGCTTGAGTACCTGTTAGGCAGCTGTCCTAAGCTCTCTATTGGAAACTGTTTTTTGCAAGAATTTTACCCAGCAGCTCAAGGTCTCCCATAAGAATATTATCACTAGAGGTTCAACCATTGGACATCCAAACAAAAGTTTGTAAGCTATCCTCTTTTTTTTTTTTTAGTTTTTTTATATTGGAAAAAATAAACCTCTGCCTACTCCCGCCTCCCATTTCCTCCCCACCCCCACTCCTCCCCTCCCCCTCCTCCCCTCCATATCCAGACCGAAGAGCAGTCAGGCTTCCCTGCCCTGTGGAAAGTCCAAAGTCCTCCCCCCCTCAATCCTGGTCCAGAAAGGCGATCATCCAAACTGGCTAGGCTCCCACAAAGCCAGGACATGAAGTAGGATCAAAACCCGCTGCCATCGTTCTTGCCTTGTCAGCAGCCCTCATTGTCCGCCAAACTCAAGGAGTCCGGCTTTATCCCATGCTTTTTCAGTCACAGTCCAGCTGGCCCTGGTGGGCTCCCAATGGATCAGCCCCACCGTCTCTGCGGGTGGGTGCATCCCCCGTGGTCCTGACATCCCTGCTCGTATTCTCTCTCCCTCTGCTCCCCACCGGAACACTGGGAGCTCAGTCCGGTGCTCCAGTGTGGGTCTCTGTCTCTATCTCCATCCTTCGTCAGATGAAGGTTCTTTATTTATGTCTAGAAACCAATTATGAGTGAGTACATCCCATGTTCATCTTTTTGGGTCTGTGTTACCTCACTCAGGATAGTGTTTTCTATTTCCATCCATTTGCATGCAAAATTCGCGAAGTCATTGTTTTTTACCGCTGAGTAGCTTACCTTTGATGAGACAGGGTGAAAAAGCCCTTGCAATGCATTGTGAAGGAACCCGACCTGTATGTATATTTGGGGTCGAGGACGTGTTTGTGCTTTTTTCACAGAAAGAAAGTGGATCCTGGGCGTGATGTCGAGGCTGCGGACGCAGAGGAGTGCCAGACTTCCAGAGATGATTGAGGAGAGGTCCTTGGTCCGGTCTTCCCTGCCCCCAAGGAAAGGAGTGCCTGCTAACAAAACCACCTACACCACTCTGCAGGGGTCATCCTGCCTCCAGAGTCCAGGGAGACCCGGATGACATAAGTGCCAGGATGTGCTTCATGTAGCTGAATTCAACTTGCCTCCCAGGTTCCCCACCTGTCCTGGAGCACAAATGCTAAACTGCTTCTGCAGCTTGACTCTAGTCTGCTTTGGAGCTGAGTTGCAGACTAAACATCAGACGGCTTTAAACTTTGGGACACAGAACTCATTTTAATTAAAATATTAATCTCTCTTCACTTAAGAAGGGGGAAAACTGGGGGTTCCTGTCACTGTTGCTCAGAGACTGGAACTGGTGGTATTTGATAACATCAATGTATGTCATTGTACTCCTACTGTAATTGATCAAATGATATTTGTAACTGCTTATAGATGTTGAGAAAAGTTTGACACATGCTGTAAAGTGTTTGGGTTTAATGCATATGTTAAAATTTTAGATTTTGTCCCTTTTACACTGCCTAATTTTTGGCAAGAGCACACGAAACTTTATGTGGAGTAGGCACTTAGGAAGGAGGACATACCATAGGCCAGACTAAAAGGTGAATACTGGGTTGGGAAAAAGCCCTTTCTTCTTGTCTGGAGATGGAGTTATTGGTGCCAAAATTATATCATTATATCTTTTGTTTGAGGAACTCCTCACAGTCTTTTCACTAATGATAGCGGGGGCCCAATGCGGGGAGTTAGTGTGGATCTTCGCCTGAATAGCACACCTACAGAGGTTGTGAAACCGGCTCAACATGGCATGGTACAGGTATGAGGGCGCTCTCCACATGGCCTAAGACAGGGTGCCCTGTGATCTGCTTCTTTAATCCTGCTAGATGTCTTTTATTTGAGGGCTCCAGGCGGGCGACTTATGGCAGGATAATCCCCAACCTAAGGCAGGGCCCTGGGACCCTAGGACGCCTAGGGGAAAGAAAAGGCCTGGTCCCCACTCGCCTAGGGTCATCGGCCCTCTGTTCCCGGGGAGATGGTTGCTTCACCACTCGAGAGGAGGGTTCTCCTTGTCTCAGTCCTTCTCTTTGGTCTGACACCATGGATGACTCTGACTGGTGCTCTCCATGTGTTGGCTGCCTGCCTTTGTATGGTAGGGGGGGGGGATCTGTTGGGAGCCGTTTCCCCCTAGAGATCATTGCAGGAACCATCGCCTTGGGGAGACTGCGGGGAACCCCACACCCATGGTTGTGCTGGGAATGGTCCTGTTGCCCCACACCCAGTTGAAGCTGTTAATGGAGAAAAAAAAAAAAAAGAATATTATGAAGAGACAGGCATATGAATATTGAACAAAATATAAGATTAAAAATGTATTTTGGGATTGCTGGAGTAAATGACAATATAGTGTAAACAGAACTAAATATTATAACCTGTTATAATCAGCTTTTTTTCTAAACCATTTTAAAAACCAAGTACTCTATTTGGCATATGTGGATTGTTAATGGACATTTTGTTGTATAAGTAGTATGCATTTGTGCATGTAATATTGAGTATGTATAATCGTCCTTATAATATAGTAAGTCTAGTCAACTAATAAAAAAAAATATATGTTTCTTTATATATACTCTTTAAATGTATGTATATTAATAGGTAAAATCAGTACAAACCCAATAGCTTCCTATAAATCTACAATCACTGACCCTGAATTTGAGGATGTTTAGGCTATATATTTAACTTAAGTTTTATGGACATACTTTCGGCTTTTTATAACATAATTGACAAAATTGAATCTATTCATGGCCTAAAATGTAATGTTTTGCTATAGGTATAAATTGTGAAAATTAAGGAAATCTATACCATATGAATATTTGATACTTTGAGTTTACTCAGTAGCTATTCTCACCAAGCATCACCTGTACTTTATTAATAGTTTTTAGAACTCGGTATCACTAAGTAGCTCTGCCTGGCTTGGAATCACTATGCAGAGCAGCTTATAGTATTTCTCTTGCCACTACCTCCACATCTCCTATGCTTGTTCTAGCAGCCCTACATTTTGTTTTTCCCTTATGCCAAGTATCATGTCCAGAGGTTCATGGATGTCAGGCAATCTCTCTGTCCATAGGCCTGAGCCATGAGCAACACACTATTACTAACATTGGTCCTGTGCTTCCCACTACGCCTTCAGAATCATTCATCTTTTCCAAGGAATCCACAAGGATGACCTAGCTAAGAACCTATAGGCAATCGAAGAGGGGGGCTGAACTTGCCTTGCCCTGTAGTCAGACTGATGAATACCTTAAATATCACCATAGAACCTTCATCCAGCAATTGATGGAAACAGAAGCAGAGACCCACATCAGAACACTGGACTGAACTCCCTAAGTCCAGTTGAAAATTGGCAGAATGATAATATGAGCAAGGAGGTCAACACCATGATGGATACACCCACTGAAACAGTCTATCTTAGCCAACGGGAGCTCACCAACACCAGCCAGACTGGGAAGGAACAGCATAGGACCAAGCTAGTCCCTCGGAATCTGGTTGACAGTTTCCTGGCTGTGGCAGACTGAAGGGGGGGGGTATTGGCAGTGGTACCAGCATTTATCCCTACTGCATATACTGTTTTTTGGAAACTATTCTCTTTGGATAGATACCTTTCTCAACCTAGATAGAGTAGGAGGTGCCTTGGATCTTCCCCCAAAGCAATGTGCCTTACCTTCTCTGAGGATTAGATGGGGGTGGGGTAGGAGGGTATGTGAAGGGAATGGGAGGAGAGGAGGGAGTGGGAACTTGGATTGGTATGTATAGTGAAAAAAGATAGTTGTATTAAAAATAAAAAAGTAAAATTAAAAAACGAAGTAATCTTACAAAAATCCAGTTTATGGCATTGACCATAATCCCTATGGCTGCCCTTTGCTTCCCTAGCCCTTTATGCTTGACAACCACCATCTGGTTTACCCTTCTGGGTCCAGAACTTTCAAACTTTACAAAGGAGTGAGATAGCTTTCTATCTGTCTTTCTGTGGCTGAAATACTTTACTTAAATTGATGTCTTCCAGGTTCAGCCTTGTGGATGCTGATGGTAGGAACTCCTTTTTATAGCAGCTGGACTGTGTGATTCATCACATAGATAGGCTGTATATTCACAGCATTCTTCCACTCATAGACATTAAGGTTAAATCCATACAATTCTTATTGTGAAAAATGATGCAATAAACAGAAGTGTAGATGTCGTGATGCAAATGTGATTCCATTTCCTTGGAAGACAAAACTGGTATAAGACTGGCCTTGAACTCACAGAGATCTGCCTCCCTCTGCCTCCTGAGTTCTGGGATTAAAGGCATGTGCCACCACACCCAGCCTATTTTTTTTTCTTTTCTTTTTTGGTCTTCCTTTCTTTCCATCTTCCTTCCTTCCTTCCTTCCTTCCTTCCTTCCTTCCTTCCTTCCTTCCTTCCTTCCTTCCTTCCCTCCCTCCTTTCCCTCCCTCCCTCCTCCCTTCCTTCTTTTACCCCTCCCTCCCTCTTTTTCATTCTTTCATTTTTGTAGCTCCCATAAAGTCTTCTAAAATGACTGCATTAACTTTTATTCTCATCTTTAAAACCTCCTTTCTTCATGACTGTGCTAAAACTTTTCTTTTTAATATTTGCTCATACATTTTATTGTAAAATTGGTAGCATTATGGACCTGCCACTCAGCTTCACCCGTCACTAATCATGTGCCTTTTATTCATGCACAGCCCTGCTAAGCCTTCATGTCCCAGTGTATTTTAGGTCTTTTCTTTTTGATAAGGCAATGATATACCCATATTGAAAAGCATAAATCTTAACTGCACAGTTTGACAAATTTACCCATATAACCTTGATTCCTTTAAAGAAAGGGTTGTTACTATTTTTTCCAGAGAATTTTCACATTTTCTTTTTTATCTTGTCTTCTGATAATCACCTACTAGCTGGAGTGTGATGCTATCTCACTGTGGTTTTGATTCACATTTCCCTAATCATTAGTGATCCTGACCACCCTCTCATATCTCTGTTTCCCATGTCATTGGGGATTTAAAAAATCCTATGAAGGTTCTTTATTCACATTTTAAATTGAGTTGCTTATATTTTTTAACCACCAACTTGTAAAAGTTCCTATATCTTATCTTTGCTATCTCAAAGACAGATTATAAATTGGTCAGATTTACTTTCTCGTTGTGTTAATTGTTCCTTTCCTGGGTAGAAACTTTTCAGTTTATCTTAGTGTTACATAAGATAAACTGGTTTTCTTACCTGATTTTTCATGTCACCTGTAGAAGTCAGTGCCTGATCAGTGTTCTAGCCTGAGGTGGTGGTGTAGATAGAACTGTATTCTCAGCACTGGAGAAATGCAACAGGAGAATCTTGATCACAGAGTTAGCCTAGGCTGTGTAATGAGACATTTATCTCTAAAATAAAAATGATAATAATAATGAGACCAAAATATACTTAAACATCAATATTTATGAATATTTTCTCCCTATAGTTTCTACTATTTTTGATCAAATATAAAATTTCAACCTATTATAAATTTTTGTTTGTACAAGCTGTTAGATAAAAAAGTAATATCACTAATTTTCATATCAATTATCAATTTTTCTCCTGAACAATTATGGACCACATTATTATTTCTTTTTATGTGTGGATGGTGGAAAATAATTGACCATGTCTAAGAGAGCTTATTTAGGCCTTACGTTTTGTTCTAGAAGTATTGGTTTCTATAGCAGTAATGGATATTTTTCTGTAAGCTGAGTGTGTGTGTGTGTGTGTGTGTGTGTGTGTGTGTGTGTGTGTGTGTGTGTTATGAACTCAAGTACTCTCTGAGGCCAGAGCATGTCAGATTGGTTCTCTAGAAGCTGGAGTTACAGTTAGGTTTATTTGTTTGTTCATTTCTCTGTTTTTTTGGATTCTTTACATACCTTTGATAGAAATATTCTAAATATTAACAGGTAGGGTGTGGCTAAGATACCTATAAACACAATAAAAATCATTGTTATTCTTAGGAAAGTATGTCACCGAGTCAAAGAACCTTCTGAAACTGAGAAGCTTCGGTAAGCAAAGGACACAGTCAACAAGACAAAATGGCAACTTATAGGAATGGGAAAAGATCTTCACCCCACACTGGACAGAAAGCTGATCTCCAAAATGGACAAAGAACTCAACAAATTGGTTATCAAATGAACAAATAATCCAATAAAAAATTCAGTACAGACCTAAACAGAGACCTCTTAACAGAGGAATCGAAAATTGCTAAAAGACACGTAGGGAAATGCTAAACATCCTTAGCCAACAGATAAATGCAAATCAAAACAATTCTGAGATTCCATCTTACACCTGTAAGAATGGCCAATATCAAAAACACTGATGACAACTTATGCTGGAGAGGATGTAAGGTAAAGGAAACACTTCTGCATTGCTGGTGGGAATTTAAGCTGATACATCCCCTTTAGATGTCAGTGTGGTGATTTTTCATAAAATCAGGAAACAACCTACTTCAAGACCCAACAATACCACTTTTGGATATATATCCCAAGGATGCTCAATTGTGCCACAAGGACATGTGCTCAACTATGTTCATAGCAGCATCGTTTGTCATAGCCAGAACCTTGAAATAAGTTAAATGCCCCTTGGTTGAAGAATGAATAAGAAAAATGTGGTACCTTTTCACAATGGGGTTACAGGTAGTTTGGGGGAGTCTATTGTGGATGTTGGGATTTGATGAATGAATTCAGGTTCTCTGCAAATGTTTTTAACCACAGAGCTGTCTCTGTAGGCACAAACAGGCTTTATTGATTATTTTGCTTTAGTGATGTATTCATGGTGTTTTAGATTTTTGTGGCTTTGTATAGATTGGGTTTGTATTTACCCACAGCCCACTTTCCTTGAAATCTCAATTGAAGTTTTGATGGGATTGTTTGAATACAGATATTTTGTGGAGAGTATGACTATCCTTATGATACTCATTCCTCTTATCTATAGATATGTTCATGCTCTTCAGTTCCTTTCAGTGATGTTTTATCATAGTTAGTGTACAAATCTTTCATGATTTTACTTAAATTTGTAACTAAGCATTTCATTCTGTTTAATGTTATTGTTGTAGGTTTATCTTTATTTGTTTTCTGAGTTGTTCATTGTGCCTACCATCCAGAATAAACTATGTTGTTCTGTTCAGTTTAAACCTCCTTATACAGATCAGACTGAACTAGAACTCACAGAGACCTTCATGTCTCTGCCTCCTAAGTATGGGAATTAAAGGTGTGCACCACCATACTTGGTAGATGAACTGACATTTAATTTATGTTTTGTGATTTTACTTAGTTTAGTCCTAACACATATATATGATGACTATTTGGTATAATTATGCAATAAGAAACAATTCCACTTTCTTCTTTCTTCCATTAGATGTTTGATATTTCTTTCCCTTGCCTAATGTCCCTGGTTGGAATTGTACTGAGTGAGAAGATACAAGGGTATGTCCATGTCTTCAACAAATTCTTAAAGAGATCTTCTTAATTTCCCCCTCCAATGTGATATTAGCAGCATGTTTAAGATGTTTGCTTCTCATTTAAAGGTTTGATATTAGATAACAAAGATACAGCTTTTCATAAGTGTCTTCTACGTAGCCCAGTATATTATAGAAGATGGAAGCTTGTCTTTGCTTTCTTTGGAACCATGAGAAAACGTTTTGATTGCCCACATATCGTAAATGTTTGATTTTTTTCCCACTGTATCATTGCCTGCACCTGAAATCACTTCTTAAAATGAAAAATGTATAAATATTAAAATACAGTTGTTATATTTTATTTAACTTAACAATAGATTGGTGCTATTACTTTCAATTTTAATTCAAAATTCACTAAGCATAGTACATTGAGTGGAATCTGGTTAGGGTTCCTTTGAGCTCTTCTAGAGATCCAGTGTTATCTTGATTCATGATGTTTCTTTGTTATTTTGTGGATATCTGTACACCATTTGTAGTCATTAACATCACTGGTTTTATATAGTTTTTGCTTGTTTGCTTTTGTATTTACAATAAAAAAACCTTTGTATGCAAGCAAGTCCTAGGAGGCCATTACCAGGTCGTTATTGTGTTGATTGCATCTGAGTTCAGCTGAGTAAATATTTCTACATGTGCCTAAGTTTGAGGAATTGATGGGGTTACCCTGGGCAGTCCACTTACATATCTGGTCTACCAGCACCAGGGTGCATGCTGCATCTGGTTTTAGTTGTAGAGTACTTCTTTGTGTCCTATGGGTATACAGCCACTTTGGCATGTCCATGCAAATCTGGAGTAGTTGGCATTGTTAAAGATGTGTCCCTTTACTGGTCAGGTGTGGTTGCATTGCGTTGTGCCCGTATCAAGGACTGGGTCCTTTCAGTGTGTGAGGACTGCATTGGGATGGATTACCTTGTATGCCTAAGCATATTACTCATCAATGCCAAGGTCTGTTTGGTTTTTTCGAGTAACTTTTATAGGGGAGAGACATCCTGCACAGAGAATGTAGTTGAGTCTGGGGAAAATGGACCAGGGCTGACAATCACATTCCCGGAGGCATGAAAGAGTGGGGAAGCCTACACTGCTGCCTTTCATGTAGGGAAACCAGAATAACTTATTTCTTGTTGTTGTTATTGTTAAAGGCTCATGCAACATAAAGTTCTCAGGCAACATGAGCTTATTATGTATTCCCTGTGTAGCCAAGGCAACCTTGAGTTCTTGATCTTCCACCTTTACCTCTTAGCTCCTGGGATTACAGGTGCACACCTTCACACATTTTGTTTGCTTGCTTTTGTTTTGTGGTTGTTGTTTTTTTGTTTTGTTTTTAATGTATGCTTGCAGGCACGCACACACACAAATGCACATGCTCACATACGCAAGACAAAAGCAAAACAACATAAAAAACAATAAAAAACCCCACTTTTGATTATTTTTTTAATCTTCAACAACAGGACAATTTTTTAGAATGTATGTAGGTGATAATTTCAGAGGTTGAATCCATAATTCTTATTGCTAAGTAAATTTTAAGTCAGCTGTGTGAATTTAATGCTCTGACAAGTTGATTCAATTAAAAAAAAACCAGCAAGAATTAAAGTGGCATTAACACACTCATGTTACTGGAGTGATAAGGGTTTATTTAACACAAGGTAAGTTGTCACTGTCAGGTAAATCATACATACATGAAATGAGACAATTTCAGTGGAGTAAAATTGACCACCTCCTCCAAGCTAACCTCTGTACAGAAAATGCAGAATCCTGGAAGTGAGAAGTGTTCCACATTATTTTGAAAGTTTCTGATTCAGGAAAAATCATTGCTTCCTTATATTCTGTTCTTCATGAGTAATTTTTCATGGCATTCATTCCCTTTTCTTTTCTTTTTTTGATTTTGTAAATTATTGCTAACTGACTATAATTGTGTACATTTATGGAATAAAATTTGAAGCTTTATTTATGGAATAAAATGTGAAATTTTGTTCAAGGAAATGTCCAATCAAACTATTTCATATATCAATCACCTCAGCAACATCGCTTTTGTCGGCACAGCTGAAATATTAAGAATATGATATTTTAACAAATACGGAATATTCTAAATATAGTTATTAAGTGCAATTACAGCTCAGCAATCACTGAAACTTGTTCTCCCAGTCTAAGGAATGGCGGTCGCCATGCTGAATGAAGAGTCAGGAATAGCAGAAGAAGCAATATTTCACTTCTATGTGCTTTCTAAAAACAGAAGATCTAGTATAAAAAGAGAATAAAATGGTGTATATTAGAAGCTGAGGGTAAGAAGGAGGAATGGGAAAAATATTGATCAAAGAGCTGCTCTCTCTTTCTTACTTTTTAAATGTGTTTTGAACTGAAATAGAATAGCATCATTTCCCCCTTCCCTTTCCTCCTAGCAGCACCTATCAGTTTTGCATGTTAACAACACAGGAAGTTGACGGTTTTGTGGGACTTTACCCATAGATAATGTACGGCAGGAACCTAATGACTACTGGGAGAAGGATGATTAGGCCCTCCCAGGGGTGAGACTGTTATTGTTTTTGCAAAACAGAGTGGTCAGACCTGACAGCATAAGCCCTCCTATAATGCACACACAAGCACTTCATGATCTTCTTTGGACTATAAAAATATCAAATTCCCTTTTCTTAAAGACTGTATTTGTCTATAACTCCTTTCTTTTTGCAAATCTAATAGCCCCTTTCTCCCCTGGAAGATTCATTATTTATGTTCTTCTCTTCTGCTCATATTAGCCCCTGATGGATACTCAGTAATGCTTGCTTGTCATGATCTTCTTTTCTAACCTTAACTTAAAGTAAACAGTAATGATGACAGTGTCTTATTTGGTGAAGAAAGGAAGATATCAGACAGACATGCATCCAAGTAGTCAAACAAATTTTTTTGAAACAAATTTATATGTGTTATAATTATAATTATATAATTATTATTATATATTTATATTATTATATATATTATATATTTATATATTATTATATAATTATAATTATATGTGTTATAATTTACTTATAGAATAAAAGCTGAATAATTCCAATGATTGGGTTACATTTTGACTACATACACATATGTATAAGGAGTTATCAGTTGATAATAATATCTAGATTATAGATATACATATGGATATAGCTATAGACATAAACAACTTAGACTCTTTTAAAGTATAATTTGGAAAGTGATTGAGAAAGAAAGCATTTTCAAATATCCATTTGGTAATATTTGTAGTAACATAAAGGTGAATTTACTTTTTTAATTAAATAATTAGTTTTACATTCTGGCCCATGTTTCCCCTCTTTCCTCTCCTCCCAGTCCTTCTCCCACATGCCCTCTCTGTTCTTATCACCCAATTCACTCCTCTTTCATTTCTGTTTAGAGACAATAGATCTCCCATGAGCATATAGCATGGCCTATAAAGTTGCAGTAAGACCCATGTGGTAGGGTCAAGTAGCTGGAATGGGATTCAGAAAGTGAAAGACAAAAACCTGGACATAGTCAAGGGGAACTTCACCTCTACAAGACAAGGCAGAGCGATCAGAGTCTCTTACTATGTTTTCCATTTCATTTTTGATTTTGTTGACTTGGATTCTGTCTTTGTCTTTTGTTTAGTATAGATAAAGGGTTTATCTCAAACAAAAAAAAAACCCTCTTTGTTTCATTTGTTTCCTTTGTTTCTATTTTATTTATTTTAGCCCTCAGTTTGATTATTTCGTGTTGTCAACCCCTCTTATTCCTCTTAGGTATGTTTTGTTAGGTTTTTAGATACTAAAATAGCTAGCTATACCAGCTTGCTTCTATTTCTTTTCTTTGCTGGTGTGTGTGTGTTTCAAGACAGGGTTTATTTGTAGCTTTGAAGCCTCTCCTGGAACTAGCTCTTGTAGCTCAGTCTGAACTTGACCTCACAGAAATCTGCCTGCTTCTGCCTGTGAGCCGCCACCTCCTGGCTTTGTTAGAAATTAGAATATCTATACCAGCTTGCTTCTTAGGTTCTTTTGATTGGAAAATCTTTTCCTATCCCTTTATTCTGCAGCAGCAATATCTATATTTGATGTTAAGGCATGTTTCTTATGTGCAGAATGTTGAATTCTGTTTTCATATATTTAATCTGTTAGTCTGTGTTTTTATTTGAGAATTGAGTTCGTTGATTTTGACAGATATTAGGTAACTTCTTTGGGATGGAGTTTTCCTTCTAGTCGCTTCTGTATTGCTGGGTTTGTGGATAGATATTGTTTAAATATGATTTATCATGAAATATCTTGTTTTCTTCATCTATGGTGATTGAAAGTTTTGCTGGATATTGTAGTTTGGGCTGACATCTATGATCTCTTAGAGTCTGTAAGACTTCATTCAGTTTAGCCTTTCTTGATTTTGGGGTCTTTGTTGAGAAGTTAGTTGTGATTTAAATTACTTGGCCTTTTTCCCTTGCTACATTTCATATTCTTTCTTTCATATGTTTAGAGTTTAGATTATAATGTGTTGAAGAAATTTTTATTTGTGATCCAATATATTTGGTATTCTGTAATTTTTTTGTACCTTTATAGGCATGATCTTATTTAGAATGGGAAAATTTTCTTCTATAACTTTTTTAAAAAACAGACTATACTCTTTTTTTTGAGTTGGATTTCTTCTATTCTTATGTGTGATATTTTCATAGTGCCCCAGATTTCCTGAATATTTGTGTTTGGATTTTTTTTAGATTTAATATTTTCTTTGACTATTAATCTATTTTCTTTATCGTGTCTTCAATGCCTAACTTTTTTCTCTTCCATCGCTTTTATTCGGTTGGTGATGCTTCCATTTTTTTTATTTTTTTATTCATTTATTAAAGATTTCTGTCTCTTCCCCACCGCCGCCTCCCATTTCCCTCCTCCTCCCCCAATCAAGTCCCCCTCCCTCGACAGCCCAAAGAGCAATCAGGGTTCCCTGCCCTGTGGAGAGTCCAAGGACCTCCCACTTCCTTCCAGGTCCAGTAAGGTGAACATCCAAACTGCCTAGTCTCCCCCAAAGCCAGTACATGCAGTAGGATCAAAAACCCATTGCCATTGTTCTTGAGTTCTCAGTAGTTTTCATTGTCCACTATGTTCAGCGAGTCCGATTTTATCCCATGCTTTTTCAGACCCAGGCCAGCTGGTCTCGGTGAGTTCCCGATAGAACATCCCCATTGTCTCAGTGTGTGGGTGCACCCCTCGCGGTCCTGAGTTCCTTGCTCGTGCTCTCTCTCTTTCTGCTCCTGATTTGGACCTTGATGCTTGCATTTGTACTCTCTGTTAATTTACCCCAAATTTTCCATATCCAGGATTACTGTCATTTGTGTTTTCTTTATTGTTCTATTTCTATCTTCTGGTCTTGAATAGCTTCCTTTAGCTGCTTGTTTACTTCTTCTTGGACTTCCTTTAGGACTTCATTTCTTTCCTTCTTCTTTTTTGGGCTTTTTCTCTATTTCTTTAAGAGATACATTTGTAACCTTTTTAAGGACCTCTGTCACCTTCATAAAGTAATTTTTTAAGGTTTCTTTTCTGTGATTCATCTGAGTTGAGTTGTTCAGGCTTTGCTGTTGTAGGATAGCTGGGCTCTGGTGATACCATAATGGCTTTTTTATTGTTGATTGTGTTTTTACATTGACATTTAATCATCTGGGTTTGGGATAATTATAGATAGGTCTATTTATTGGTTCCTGTGTTTGTCTTTGTTAGATGTGTGTTTTGTTCTTTGGTTTCTCCTTCTTTTCTGGTCTTCCAGCCTAAATGACCAATGGCTCTGGTGACTAGTGTTTGTTCAGATACAAAACAGTTTCTACTCTGTTGTTTTAGGGTTTAGGGGTTGTTAGATCTGGGTTCGCCTCTGGTAAAACCAAAAACTTCTAAAATTATAGAGCTAAAACCTTTCATATTTATTTAGACAAAAGGGGGATTTATTGTGGGATATTTGTACATTGTGTGAAGATGTATTTGCTATGAATGATATATAACAAAACTGAACAGCCAACAGCTATAAGAAGGTAAAGGTGGGATTTTCAGGAGGAAAAAGGAAAAAAGAGGAGAATCTAGGCACACAGGAGATGCCGGAAGACATGGGGAAAAAATAAGATGTTCAAGATGGAAGAGAGGTAAAGCCATATGATGAAACACAGATTAGTGTAAATGGGTTCATTTTAATTATAAGAAATAGGAAGAATCCTAAGATATAGGTTAAACTTTCATAATTAATAATAAGTCTCTATGTTGTTATTTGTGACTTGGCAACCCCTCTCCCAAATTTGATTGCACTAGACCAGGATTCAGACCCAGGTGAGGGGATACATACAGTCCCTATATCTGGTCTGACCTCTGTGGTCCCTCGGCTCATCCTGGACTCCAGTGTAGCTGCTGGCATTAGGGTCCCTAGATCTGGCCTGTGCTCCAATACAACTTAAGTCTTCTTCTAAAGCTATAGACATGAGGTCCCTCGATTCAACCTGGCCACTGGTAAAGAGGAAGTCTTCTTCTGAAGTTGTAGACCAGGACATGGAGCCAAAGGTGGGAGGTGGGGGTCATAATCTGGATTTGTTGTACAGACTTTAAGGTGATTTTGTGGGTGATGGGTAGTATCTTATCTGGGGTTCCTTGAACCAGCCTCATCTCCCATAAAACTGATGGGCCTGTGGGCCCTAGTATGGAGCCTAGGGGTCTTGCAGTCTAGGGTTATAAGGAAAGGCTTTAAAGAGTTTTAGCATGTGGTGCATAGTGTCTCACCTGGGGTTCCAAGATTCATCCTAGCCTCTGAAAAGCAAAAGACTTGTTCCAAAGTAGTAGGACAGAATATGGGGCTGAGAGATGCAGATGCAGTCTGGGGTTGTTGGTCAGGCTTAAAGGGGTTTCACAGACAGTGAGCAGTATTTTCCCTGGAGTCTCTAGGACATATCTGGCTTCTGTTAAAGCTGGCAGGGTTGAAGGCTCTATTGTGGAGCCCAGGGGAAAAGGTGCAGTCTGGGATTCCTGCAAAGGCTTTAAAGACTGTTAGCAGGTAGTAGGTGGTATATTACCTAGGATCCCTAGATCCACTCTGGCCTCTGATGGGGTAGTAGTGTGTGCAGTCTAGGTTTGTTGAGTAGGCTTAGAGGCGTTTTGTGGGCAGTGAGCAGTGGATAGCATCTTACTGGAGTTCCTAGGACTAAGCTGTCCTCCTGTAATGCTTCCTGGGCTGTGGACTCTAGTAAGTAGTCCAGTGGCCTCATGAAAATTAATTTCTAATGAAATTTTATTGACATTTATTTTGAAAAATATAATGTATTTGACCAGTTCCGTGTCTGTGGATCTCTGTGTAAGTTCTTATATATTTGGTACTAGGGGTTACTACAACAGAATTTACATAATAATTTTAGTATTCTTCAGTTATACTACATTAGATTTGTACTTTCTGCTTTAAACACTAATGAAAGTGCTTTAAATATAGTGGTTGTGATGAGCATTCTACAGACGATGTTAGTGAACTCCAAATCAATAAAAACTCTATGAGAAAACAAATGGAATTTTCACTGTTATCTTCTGATTTACTTGTAACTGTAAATTATGACCATATCCTACTAGAATCAAAGTTAATCTTATTCTGAGTATATTTAAATTTAATAGGAAATGATAATTCTTTGCAGGTCTGTACAAATGAATTCAACATTAGAATGTCAGTAATTCTCTTTCACTGTAGGTCTTCTAATATGATGCCAGAGATCTTAGTATTTTTGTTTTGTAATTTTCTGCTATCTTTGGAAGTAGTTGCATACTATATATAACTTTATAATTTGGAGCCAACTATCTTCATTCTTATTCTGAAATTTCTATTTAGCCTCATTTGAATAAGCTAGTATAAACTCCATACTTTTTACATGATAATCGTAATCTTCCTTGGGCTTTCATTATATTAGATCCTGACAAATGTGCTTATCACATAACTTATCTGGAGTTTTTAAGGAGATACCAGTATGTTGACTCTTTTCCTGAGTCTATGATATGGCTGATATTGACTAGAAAAAAATGGCTTTCTGCTTTCTTTGTATGTCATACTAAGACAGAAGAAAGTTTCAGTCTTTGTCTTAGTTCCTCTGAATGCATGCACACCCAAGTAAGCACATACATTTAGATGATATAGCTTTTTAGCAGACATGATAAGTCATTAGTACCTGTATAATGCTCTTTTCTAAAAGGAAATGGAGGGGCAGTGGATCTGGAGAATTGTTGGGGTGCTAAGAGAAGAAGAAGGGGAAATTGTGGTAAGGATGTATTGTATGAGGGAAGAATCTATTCCCAATAATAATAATAGTAAACAAATAAATAAATAAAAAAGAAATCTATTCACAATAAAATTAAAGAATAATATTTTATTTTCATTGTAAAAGTCAGAAGTCCAAAGCCAAAGTGCTGGTACAGTTCATTGTTCCTTCTCTGTTTTGATCATTTCCTCCTCTGCCTCCTACACATTCTAATGGCTCATATGCATTGTACTCAGTGACTCAGTGTTGAATAAGGTACAAATTGATTGGGTGTATGAAATCATTCCATGACTTCCTGAAATGATTAAATAGAATCTGTAGGAGTTGAGTGACTATACCACAAAGAAAACCCTTTTGATGTATTAGATGAATGATCCCTATTTGTTCTGCTGTTTCTCCAGATCATGCTGATATACCTCATGAGAACAGAAGAGACAGAATAAGAAAAAATGATTGGAACGTCATTCTTAGTAAGCTGTGCAGCTCAAGTTGCTTTCCCCACCAATGACTTTCATTTCATGTTAATGTTACTCTTCATATGTTTATATTTCCCTAAAAATCTCCAAATAAAGTTACAACTAATGTTTGATATGAGTCATAATTTTTTTTACCAGTTTTAGATGTTAGTTGATACTGATGCTATTTCCACTTAAAGATCTTATTTTGATAAAGAAAAAAATGATTCCATATTAGAAGTTTTCAAGATTGTTATTTTGGTTTCAAAACATGTGTCTTACTTCTTGATATGTATTAATATGTGTAAATGAGGGCCAGGCTTGTTGGGGTTTCTGTCTTGCCCAGTTCTCACAGCCAGTAAGCCCCAAAGAAATTACACAGAAGTCTATATTAATGATAAACTGATTGGGCCATTAGCTCGGGCTTTGTATTAGCTCTTATATCTTATATTAACCCATTATTCTTATCCATGTTAGCCACATGGCTAGATACCTTTCTTGGTGGGGTAGGTCACTTCTTCCATGGTCTGGGCAGGACTGGGAGAGAGCTTCCTTATTCCCAGAATACTCCTGTTCTCCTTGCTCTGCCTCTACTTCCTGTCTGGTTGTCCCACCTATACTTCCTGTCTGGCTCCTGACCAATCAGCATTTATTTAAAACATAATTGACAGAATACAGAATTGTCTCACCAAATATGGACATATAATTTTTTACCATCACATTATTTGTACATAGAATTGGAGAATAACTATTTTTTCTTATCATCTCACATAACATACAAATATGCATTAAGATTAAATTGCTCCTAAAAATTAAAATAAAGTTTCTATCATCTAGAGAATGTTAAATGATTGATGATAGAAGATCATTAATTAATTTTTTGTTTAATATTTCTATTATATTATTTTAAATTACCTATGAAATTTAGACGTTAAAATGTATTGCTTGTTAAGTATTTTATGATGCCATTTATGACAACCTGACATTCATGGGATGATTCAAACCTATGGTATTATGGTTCAAACCTTTCCCAAAGGCCATGAAGTAAAAGGTCTGTTCAGCAATTGCACAAGGGTGCTAAGAGGTGATGCATCTTTCCAGGTAAGGAATGGGAGGAATCATGTTATGGTGGGACCCAGGCTGCATGTGCTCTTTCTCTGTCTCTTACTCTACTTATGTCACTCTCTTCCTTCTTCTTTCTCCTTCTTCTATGTGATGAAATTTCTGTCATCTGTCTGCCTGTCTGTGTTCTCTCACTCTTCCCTGGCATAAATGAAGTGAATAGGCTCTTTTACAGCACACAGCAGATCTGCCTTACCAGTCCTCAAGGGACTGAAGTCAGTTGAAAATGAAACTGAAATCAGTATAAATTAATTTGTCTTTCTTTCAAATTACTTTCTTGTGTATTTAACACATCCCAAACCCATTTCCCTAAATAACACACAATCCATGGTACAAGGTGACCCTAACTTTTGATACTTTAACATTTAAAAACACACATAACTTATAAATCTGGTAAGAAAACATAATTTACGTATTTCACACCTATTTTAAAATTGTATTCAATTTGATATAAAATAGCAAAAATTGGGTTAATATTTTCTTACACCAAAATTTATGTTCTATGCACAATAAAAACTATATTCAAGTGTGATTTCTCTCCTATTGAGCAAATTTAAAACAAGGACAATAGCAATAGCTGTCATGAAAAGGGAAAAGTCCACAAGGTGCAAACTCTATACAAAAAAACTATAGGCAACAAAGGAATGCTTGGAGCAGGATAGCAGTCCCACAAATGAGCATACCATTTGGTTAGCCAGTAACAAATGGACAGCCTTAAAACATTCATAAAAGTAAAATTTTACAGAATGGAAGATTGTGCTTGTATCTTTAACAATATGTTTTATGTCTGATACACATACTATGTAAATATATACACACAAACAAGAAAAAATAAGGGGCTGGAGAGATGGCTCAGAGGTTAAAGGCATTGCCTGCTCCTCCAAAGGTCCTGAGTTCAATTCCCAGCTACCACATGGTGGCTCCCAACCATCTGTAATGAGGTCTGGTGCCCTCTTCTGTGTATGCATGCAGGCATACACACAGACAGAATATTGTATACATAATTAATGAATAAATATAAAAAAGGAAAAAATAGAAAAAGAAGTCATGAGTATGAAAGAAAGCACGGAGGGGAATATTGGAAGCTTTCTACGGAAGAAAAATCAAGGGGAATGATGTAATTATATTCTCAAAAGATTAATTCATCAACCTAGAAAAGTTCTTGCTTTTGCTTTATTTTATAAATCTGTTTATAGATTCCTTTTTACTTGTGACAGAGTTGTTAATAGTTTTGTATTTTGATAAGAAACTTGAATAATTTTCATAATGGAATATATTTTACAAGATGCATTGAGTAAACAGTTTTTTCTTACATAATTGGTAAGTATTGTTTACACTGAGGAAATATCACTGCAGATTAATTCATGTGAAGGCTATATTCTCTCTGAATTATGTTTTTAAGCAGCAAATGCTCTTTCAACCATATCTCGTTAATCATTTAATTAGTTTATGAGACACTCTGCTATCTTGCCACAGTCACCATGCAATTAAAGGGAATTTTAACTGATGACAGAAAACAAGTAAGTTCAATTATAAATAAAGCCAGCTAAGAAAAGTCAAGAATAAATAATTAATTATGTAATTGTTTATTGTATATAATTGCTAATATATATACATATATATTCCAAGAACATTACAGAGAATTGAGATGAAAATAATGTAAATTAGTTGCTAATGAACATAAGACTTTTAGTTTTAAATAAATGAAAATCCATAATCTTTTGTACTAAAGTTTAATTTAAAAAATCTGAGAATAATTTTGTGTATTACTAGAATTTAATAGATTGGCATTGGTAATGACCAATGAATTTTTATTTTAAGATTGGTTAGTCAGTAAAAATTACCAATTAAAATAAAAATCAAGTACTTTCTCTGTTGGTTTTGTAAATAATTATTGATGTTAGAAAAACTATGGAATATTTTATTAAGGTCAAAGACTATAAAATTTTAGTAAATATTTTGTTTTTGGAAATACTTACTTTTTTAATTTTAATTACATGTGTGTGTGTGCATGTGTATATGGTTTAATGAAGAAAATTGCAGTTGTGCTCAGAGGAACTTAAAGAGTGTTGGGTCACTAGAGTTGTTGTACGGGAAGTTGTGAACCTGTTAATGTGAGGACAAAGAACAATATTGGGTCCTCTCTGTAAGGTCATCAGTACATGCTCTTAATCATTGAACATCTCTTGAACACCTATAAAGATTCTTTGAAGGCCTAGGTCTTATGTCAGGTGAAGCTTTTGTATTGATGACATCCTAAAAATTTTGTTATTTAATAATATGCCATTCAATAATTCAAAAGCATTTCAAAATTATTTCTAGTGTTAAAATTATTTCTAGTGTCAAAATTATTTCTAATAATGCTTTTTGATGAACGTCCACAGAGGAGGAAAAGTAGTTATAGTTTTACTGACTCACTGAAAGAGAAGTGGATTTTTTTAAGTATAAAGTGGTGACTCAATCTTGTAATTCCTGTAACATGTGGGCTGGCTTGTTGGGGTTTCTGTCCCACCCAGTTCCCTCAGCCAGCAAACCCCAAATGAAATCACACAGAGAGTCTGCATTAATTATAAACTGATTGGCCCATTAGCTCAGGGCTACTTATTAGTTCTTGTAGCTTATATTAACCCATTGTTCTTATCTATATTAACCACATGGCTCAGTACCTTTCTCAGCCAAGCAGATTACATCTTGCTTCTTGGTGGTCTGGGCAGGAATGGGGGAAGAGCTTCCTTCTTCCCAGAATCCTCCTGTTCTCCCTGTCCTGCCTCTACTTCCTGTCTGGTTTTCCTGCCTATGCTTTCTGCCAGGCCAATCAGCATTTATTTAAAACATGATTGATAGGATATAGACAATTCTCCCACACCAAATTTCAGTCACATCTTATCATTTGCAGTGCAGGGAAAGAAAGGCCAGCAGGTGCACTAGCATGTAATGATTGCTTTCCACTAAACCTGTCTACCTAAGTTTCAATCAACAGGAACCAAAGGCAGAGTAGGGAACCAACTCCTGCAATTTAAACTCCATTCTCCACACATTAACTCTATAATGCCCCACCATTCTCCAACTATGCACACAAATATGAAGAAATGTAAAATTTAATGCTTACCTCACAGTGTTGTGTAAATATTGTAACAAACTGAAATAATGCAAGCTAAATGTTCCTAGCATATGCCATGCTGCATTCTAACTTATACTCTAACTTATACTCTAAAATTAATATGTGCCTCCCACAAGGTTCTAAATCAAAATGTATTTAAAAAATAGGAAACCTTTGTGATAAGATCAAATCTTGTGAGAAGCAAAGGAATATCAGTAAGAGGTTTATTCAACTTTTCAATCTATACAACAAAAGATACAAAGGGAATTATGAGAAAACAAACATGAGAAACATAATTAGAACTAAACACTGTAAGAAGTTTTGTTTTTCAAAGTAAAGAACACAGGATTCCAGGTGGGATACTGGAGCAGTGCTGATTCACAATAAACCTCCTCAGTGTACCAATTATTCAAGTAAGTACACTTCTTGATTCAGATAGTCATCACCTTCTTCTAGGTTTCTCCATGCTAGATAGAACAAAAAGAAAATCATACGATAATCATTCAATCATCATTCTGTTAAATATGCCATTGATTAGTGTAATTGAGCACAGGAGAAGTCAACACCTGATTGGAAGTCAAGAGAAAAGCAGACAATACAAAAATCGTCTCCTGGATTAGAAAACTCTTGAACTTTTGAGATATACAAATGCATGTAAATATAGGTTCTGCATTGAATGGGTCAACAATATTCACAATGTCTACAGAAAACTAGATTCATTTCAAAAGCAATGGAATTATAAAATCAAAATTATAAAGCATTAGTAAAAACTAGATGACCAGAGGTTGTGTTTAGGATTGGATTACACATTGCTGAATATAAACAGAATACCTAATTTTAAGATAATTCAGTACTGATATTGTGAAAAAAAATGAGGAAAAACACATGGAAAGAAGAAACAATCCTCCAGTCCAGAGATGATGTACAATACATACAATATGAAGGAATTTAAGGCATGGGTTAAGATCCTATGACTTTAAAAATTGCTACAAAGACATAATTGAAAACCTTGAGTCATACAGTCTTATACACAATTCAAACATTGCAACTAATTTCCAGGACACTAGCAGTGGTTAAGCTCATTAGAAGCAGAAATCTTCTTTTATTGTAACTCAACCAACTAAATATAATTTTCAGATTCTTCCCTCTCACAAGAGAATGACTTACACACACATACACAGACACACACACACACACACACACACTTTTTTTTTTTTTGATTTTTGAGACAGTGTTTCTCCGTAGCTTTTTGGTTCCTGTCCTGGAACTAGCTCTTGTAGACCAGGCTGGCCTCGAACTCACAGAATTATTTTATCATATCACCAGTATATTCATATTATTTATCAGCTGAAGTACAAACCAATATTGTTCAAAATTATCACATCTTTACTTCGGTAGGATGTTAGATTGTCTGAAACATTTCAAATTATCATTCATTTGTATATTTTTATAATTTTATATCAACTTGTAACTTTATCTTATCTTCCAGTACGTTCTCACATCTTGTGTATGAGGGTGTGCATAATACAGGATTTTTAGAGAAAAATAAAATTCTTCATTACTATTTTTTCTAACATATTATAATTTTTCATAATATGTTAACATTCAGAAATATTTTATCATTTTCCAATAAAAGTAATATTTTCATATTGCTAATGCCAGGAGTCCCTTGTTAATTCTAACATACAGTATCTGTATCTATATATAGTTATCTGGAATATAGAAATATGTAGATCTCATATAGACAAAAAGTGGCTGAAAACTGCCTGAAGTTCAAGTCATTGAGATGCCAGCTGGCCAACTCAACTGTTCAATCATTGATATCATTTGAATCCAAAGATTTAAGTGGTGTCTTAGTTTGTTTTCTGTTACTATAAAGAACATGATGAAAAAATTCTTGACAGGAAAGATCTCATCATACATCTTAATTATTATTGCTTGAAGTCAGGAAGGTAGGTAGTCAAGGAAGCAATCTGGACACAGGATCTGAGGCAGATGGTATGGACACATTAAAGCCCATTTGTTTGCTCATCCTTACTTGTTCACCTTGCTTTCATATAAAGTCTAGAATCACCTGCTCTGAGGTGGCACTACCCATGGTGTGATGGACCTTCCCAGGTCTGTTATTAATCAAGAAAAAGCTTTCCACATTAGTCTAAGGAAATTTGATTAAGGCATTTTCTCAACTGAGGTTCCTCTTCCCTGATAACTCTTACTTGTTTCAAGCTAACAAAGAAAAGGAAAAGGATAATTTTTCCCTTTTCAACTTGAAACACTAACAAATTTCTATTAAACAAAAACCTTTCTTGTTTATTCACAATATATTAACATCAATAGTGCGATATAAAACATAACAAAAAACAAGATATGGTATAAAAGATAGAAATTTAAATTTTGTTTACTTAGAAAGAGTAAGTTCCATACACTTTAAAGTGACATATCATGATTAAATTTACTACAGTTTTTCTTAGATAGGTATGTTTGACATGATTCTTCAAGACAAAGCAACAGAACTTTCTAATCAGTGTTACCTATGATTTCTGCATGTAGTAACTTGTATTAGATATTAAGAGCTATTTTTTTGAACTGTCAATGTGTAAACAAATAAATAGTTGTTCTTGATCATTTCATTCAACCCAAATTGCTTTTTTGTTCTTTTCTTAAAAAAATCCTTCCTGGATTCCTATTGAGTTAGAAAGTCATGTCCCTACAAATACAATTGAATTTTTTTTCTAGACACATTCAGTATTTTAGAACTGTATCATTACCAAACACTTGATCATTTGAAGAAGGATGACATAATTATCATAGATTTTATTTAGTAATATTACATTTGTAATATTGTTCAAGATATTTTCTAAATATCTTGAACATTTAATATTGGTATTGGAACATGCTCTTAAGAATGACATATGATAGCCCAAACAATTTTATACAATAAAGAAACTTCAGGAGACATCACCATCCCTGACATTGAGCTGTATTACAGAGCTACAATAATGAAAACAGCTCAGTACTGGCATAAAAACAGAGAGGTTGACCAATGGAAAAGAACCAAAGACCCAGATATTAATCCACACACCTATGACCTCTTGATTTTTTATAACGAAGCTAAAATTATACAATGGAAAAAAAAAGAACATATCTTCAACAAATGGTGCTGGCATAATGATGTCAACATGCAAAAAAGTGAAAATAGATTCATAGCTATCCCCATGCACAAAATTCAGATCCAAATGGTTAAAGACCTAGCTATAGATACGACCACACTGAACCTGATAGAAGAGAAAGTGGATACTAATCTTCAATGCATGGGCACAGGACACGACTTCCAAAATATAACTGCAGTAGCACAGACACTGAGAGCAACAATAAATAAAAGGGACCTCCAAGCAAAGAAAACTAGCCCACAAATCACAATCCCAAAGAACGTTGACAACACTGAGGACGCAAAGAGAGACATACATAGATCTAATCTATGTGGGAAGTAGAAAAAGACAAGAGCTTCTGAGTAAATTAGGAGCATGGGACATTGGGAGAGGGTTGAAGGGGAGGGAAGAAGTAGGGAGGGGAGCAGAGAAAAATGTAGAGCTCAATAAAAAAAAATAAATAAAATGGGCCCTCAGGAACCTGAGAAGCTTGTGTAAAGCAAAGACACAGTCAATAAGACAAAAAAGGCAGCCTACTGAATAGGAAAAAAAATCTTCACCAATCAACCCGACATCAGACAAAGGACTGATCTCAAAAATATATAAAGAACTCGAGAAATTAGACATCAAAATTTTAAATAACACAATTGGAAACTGGGGTACAGAACTAAACAGAATTCTCAAGAGAGGAATCTCAAATGGCCAAAAGATACTTAAGGAAATGTTCAATATCTTTAGCCATCAGAGATTGGCAAATCAAAACAACTCTGAGATACCATCTTATTCCTGTCAGAATGGCTAGGATAAAAATCATCAATGATAGCTTATGCTGGAGAGGATGTGAAGTAAGGGGAACACTCATCCATTACTGGTGGAAAAGCAAACTCGTACAGCTACTTTGGAAATAAATATGTTGATTTCTCAGAAAATTAAGAATCAACCTACCTCAGGATCCAGCAATACCACCCTTGGAAATATACTCAAATTATGACCAATCATACTACAAAGGCATTTGTTCAACTATGTTCATAGCAACATTATTTGTAATTGCCAGAACCTGGAAACAACCCAGATGTCCCTCAGCTAAAGAATGGATAAAGAAAATGTGGCAAATTTAGACATTAGAGTCCTACTCAGAAGTATAAAACAATGACTTCTTGAATTCTGCATGCAAATGGGTAGAATTAGAAAACACTATCCTGTTTGTTGTAACCCAGACCCAAACACATGAGTATGGTGTGTACTCAATCATCAGTGGATACTAGATATAAACAAAGGATATTGAGCCTATAGTTCATGATCCTAGAAAAGCTAATAAAATAAACCCTAAGAAAAACATATGTAGATCCACATGAAAAGTGAAAACAGTTAAGAATGCCTGAAAAAATTGGAAGCATGGGATTAGAAGGAGAAGGAAGAGTGGAAGGGGAAGAGGAGAAGAAAAGGGTAAAGGTGAGGAGAACTTGAGAGAATGGGATAGTTGAGAAGGAGGAAGGACAGATGTGAGAGCAAGGAAAAAGATATCTTTATTGAGGGAGCCATTACAGGTTTAACAAGGAAACTGACTCTAGAGAAATTCCCAGGAATCCACAAGGATGACCCTAGCTAAGACCCTAAGCAATAGAGAAAGGATCCGATCTTGACTTGCCCTGTATTCAGACTGATGAATATCTTAAATATCACCATTGAAGCTTCATTCAGCAACTGATAGAAAGAGAGGCAGAGACCCACATCAGAGCACTGAACTGAGCTCTCAAAGTTCAATTGAAGAGTGGGAGGAATGAGAATATGAGCAAAGAGGTCAAGACCATGATGGGTACACCCACTGAAATAGTATACCTGAGCTAATGGGAGCAAACCAACTACAGCCATATTGGGAAGGATCAAACATAAGACAAAACTAGTCCCTCTTAATGTGGTTGATAGTTTCATGGCTGGGGCAGGCTAGGGGCCCACTGGCAGTGGCACCAGGTTTTATCCCTACTGAATGTACTGGCTTTTTGGGGAACCTATTCTTTTGTATGATCCCTTGCTCAGCCTAGATATAGTAGGGAAGGCCTTGTACCTTCCCAAAATCAATGTGCTTTATCTTCTCTGAGAATTGGATATGGGTGTGCTGAGAAGGTATGTGGAGGAAATGGGAGGAGAGGAGGGAGTGGGAACTTGGATTGGTATGTATAATGAAAAAAATAGTTTGTTTTTAAAAAATAACAAAAAAGAAGATGCAGGATAAACATTGCTTTGGAGAACTGTGAGAGAGGCTCCAAGAAAAAAGGCAGAGGGCCTTTATCTCAGGTACATTTGTTCCCCTGGATTGTTCTTGGATATGATTTCATTCTATTCAATTCATAAGATATGCTTATTCTTGTTGGATGTTGGATCGTTTTTTAAGAACCCCATCTGGGGAAAGGATGTGCTGAGTGCAGTCCTCAGTGTACTCTGACTCTGGATATGGCCCTCTGCCTTGTTTTCGTGCTTTCGCAGATATAATCTATATATGTGCCAGGCACTGGGTTTAAACTGGTCTGTCCTGAGAAATTTCTGGGAAAGAGCTGCTCTGTTAATATTTAATATGAACTTACCGATATTTATTTACATGTTTTCTGATTTTTTAAATCATGTTTTCTGAACTCCAGTAATCTTCCTTGTATCACTGCTTTCTTTGTTACATTTGTGTATAAAATTACACTGAAACTGAGGTAAGGTTATCGGCAGCATTAGACTATATCCTGCCCCATTCTTTCCCATCCTCAGATCTCAGTTCTTCCAGACACAGACTGCATAGGTAGATTAAAGATGACAACTGGGGATCCACAATCCTTTCAAAAGACTTTTCTCTCTAAAGACAGCTTCATCCCAGTGTAATGAAACTGTTCACTTAACAGAAAATTTCCTTCTTCTAGAATGGAGATGTCTACATTGCTCCTTTGCAGAATCACACCCATGACTAACATCCCTTAAGCTGTCAGGATTGCCTTTCAATTGTTTTTAGATGAATTCTATGCCAATTTACATTTGACTCAACAATATGATCCTATTAATCTGTGGCATACTAGGTTGGCAGCCTCATTCTTCCCTCTATCACATCCAGACAGCTGCATTATCTTGATTTATGGCTGCAGAATGACAGTGGCTCCACAGCATCTTACACCTTGTCCCACTGAATTGACTTGGCATCATCATCAGAGTGTGTACTATGCATTGCATCCTCAGGCTCAAGTAGAATTTTAGAAGATGCTTACAAATTGGATCTTAGTTTTATGGCTGTGAAGTGAGAACTCGTTACCATATGTAACTTCGCATTCACATTCTCCAGCTTTCCTGTAATTTTCCTCTATTTTCAAGACTTCCCACTGAATGAGGAAGTAAAATATGAAGGATAATAAATAGTACTCTGTTCCAAACCATATTTGTCTTCATAGCATTGTTCCAAACAGGGTGAAGGGATTGTCATAAAAAGTAGTTCATATTCAACAGGAGTGGTGATGTAGTTTCACAGTAATCCATGAGTATGATGCATATAACTGCTCCCTAAGAACTGCCATTTCCTTCCTTATGACTCTTAGTAGTGGATTACTCAGGCAGTTAAAAGTAAGGAGTCATTGAAAAGCGTATGATTCAAGCAATACCTCATTTCAAAAAAGAATAACATGCCAGTTTCCAGACTTATTCTGGTTCTTTTGTAGACTTACAATATGAAACAAATGTAAATCAGAATAATTATATTTATTCTGTGATGTTTATCATACTTTAGTGATCAGCAATCATTTCTCTTGTATTTTAGTCAGAATGCTTATGCAGGAGGAGTTATTGAATATCAACCATTTTCTTAAGCAAAGCAGTGATTTTTTTCTGTCATTCTACTATTCTCCTAATCTTAGTATTTATTGTTGAGAAGATCAACTGAACACAGCAAAAAAGTGACTTGCTTTATTCATGTACATAATTATAATTTGTATCAAGTTCATTTGGTTGAGTGCATGTCTAATACAGAAAGGTAATTTTCTAACAATGTAAATGTGTATGTTCTATGGAAAAGCTGATGTTGTCCTAGTTCCTTGAACAGGAAGACTCGATAGTCCATGATATAAGCTTGTGACACAACCTTGACCCACATAGAACATAAATAATACGACTTCTTTCTTCTGTTACATGCTTTTGAGATTTGGAAGTCAATTGTTGATTTTATTGGCTATGATTAATGTTGGTATAGTAAACTTATGCTAGATACCAATGAGTTGGAAAATCAAAAGATCACATTTCATTCATGTGAACTAATAATTATCTCTAGAATGTCTACAATTTCCTTACCTTTTTTGGTTAAGTTGATACTAAATTCTCTGTTACTACTGTCACCTGTCTTTACAAATCCAGCAGCTTTGGCAGTTAATAAAATTTGGAAGATCAAAGTTCAGTTCCTAAAACCTGTCTGGTGGCTCACAACCTTCTCTGACTCCACCCCTAGGGGATTTAATGTTTTCTTCTGGTCTCCACTGGCATAGCATAGAATGGCACACACACACACACACACACACACACACACACACACACACACACACACACACACACACAGAGAGAGAGAGAGAGAGAGAGAGAGAGGTTTATACACATACACGTACATAAAAACAAAATATAAGTAAACCAAAACAATAATCCATTTATATGTAAATCAGAAGTCTAGTAGAGATCTCATTGGGTGAAAATAACTGTATCCGAAGGTTGTTTACAGTTTTGGAGACTTAGAAAAAATTCATTTGCATTTTTCAGATTTTATCTTTGACCCTATTCTTCCTCCTTCTTCCTACAAAGCCTGCCACCTTAGACTGGGAACTTAATGTTGTTATCTGATTGCTTTTTTCTCTATAGTTTAGAAACTCCTCTAACTATGTTATATTCTCAAAGATAGCTCAGGAAACCCTCAGTTTAACTTAACCCTCAGTTTAATTTAACCTCAGTTGTTAAATTACATCGGTAAAGATGGTTTTTGCTAGGAATGCTGTTCATTCTTCCATCTCGGGGATTAGGATGTAAATTTTTAGAGGTATCATTTTGCCTCCCACAATACCGCTGTCCTATATTTTAACCATGCATTAGAACAATGAGTGATTTTTCAACACCATCAAAAATTATCCAGAGACTAACGATAAAAATAAGTAAACAAACCAAAAAATAAATAAATAATGTGATCTGAGATGTATGAAGAAAGAATTACTTGCTTAAAAAAAAGTCTATAATTCTGTGACCTGGAAAGATCATTCAGTGGATAAGTAAACTTGATGCTCTTCCAGGGACCTGGGTTTGATTCCTGCAAGCCACATAGCAACCTTCCCCAACTCCAGATCCCTACCTCCTTTTTGAGTCTCCACAAACACTGTGTACATATGGTGCACAGACACAATGCAGACCTAACACTAGTACTGTAGAAATAAATAAATGGATTAGTTAATTTAAAAGATCTACATGGTTGATAGTCTTGTGAGAAACTTATAAAGGCTCAGAATATTATAGACACTACCAAATGATCTGGAGTTCCCTTTAGTCGTGTTAGTAACCACTCAGTGATCACATCTGTGTCTAACCTGTTATCTCTGTGACTGTCAGAGTGTTATCCCCTAAGAGCACTAGCTTCACCCAACAGAAGCATGAACACTGTCAACCGACCTGACATCTTTAGGGAGATTTCCACAATGTTGTCTCCCAACTACCTGTTGTTTCCACCAATGCATTTGAAAATTGCCCTGGTTTATGACTGCCATTTGATTACAAGTATAAAAGTTTCATGAAAACCTTTTCATGCTGGAATATGTTATTTGTGTTAGCCTGAGTCTGTTTGCACGCCATGGTCGCGCATGTTTGGCTCACAGTTTTGGTTTCTTATTTCCTTTGAAATGAAAGCTGTGGTGTTTTCATTTTTGCCTTTGTTCTTTCTTCAACAATAATAGCTAAGCCCCATGGAATGATCCTGACGCTTCTGAAGCCAGTGTCTTTGATATCAGTATATTACCAGTTAGCATAGAGAAAAGACTGTCAGTCTCAGACACTTGTAGAGTGTGATAAATGTAGAACATTCCACAAAGGCCAAAGCTATTAATAATGCTGGCATTCTGCAGTAATAAACAAACCTATTTATGGCAACACAGCGTTATGCACTTTTGACTGAGATAGAGGCTCCTGATGCCAAAAGAATTGGCTTGAGAATCTCATTGAAATTACAAAGATTAAATACTAATTACTGGAAGAAAATGGGAGAGCTCATACTAATCCTTGCCTAACCATGGCTGTGTTTTCCCTTCAGTGCAAATCCGCATATGCATTGTTATGCAGAGCTATGCCTTCCTATTCCACACAAATTTTGTAATGGCTTGGAAATGAGACACAGCCTTTTGTCTAATTCCCTTTTTGAAAACTAAAAGATATAATTTCATTAGTTGACCTCTCACATACTAGGCCCTAAGCAAATTATCATTGTTGTTGTTACTCTTTGATTCTCCCCTTTGATACTATTATACTAATTAAGATACTTAATTGCATCTCAATGTTACAATCAATCAAATCCATTTCCTTCTCTCTTTAAGGATTCAATTATTTATGAGAGAAAAAGAAAGAGAGAGAGAGGAAGAGAGGAAGAGTGAAGAGGAGGTAGAGATAGAAACATTTTTCTCACTTAGGATAAATGGCTAGAGTCTCGTATTTGGCTACAGATAACTTGATAAAATCAGCAAAACCTTAAGCAAATGTTTTCAGAAACCAGAAAACATGCAGTGCAAAGCTATAATTCTAGACAGAAAGTCAACAATGAAGGGAGCTCCAGCATTTTACCAGTTTACTTCCAACCGAGCTCCATTTCTAAGATGCAATTCTGGGTAAGGAATCACAGTAGTCGAGGGAGCTAGTAGGGTTTCTTGAAAAGAAACATAATACCTGATATGAGGACTGGGGGGGGGGAGTGGGGAGAGGAGGAGCCTGAATCTCATTGACTTTAAAGCAGGGCTTCTCAACCTTCCTAGTTCTGCAATCATGAAATTATTTTTGTTGCTTCTTCATAACTATAAGGTAAGGAGCAAATAGGTTCTTAAGCTGAATTGAAATCGAGCTATGTCAAAAAATAAATGTTTAATAAAATATAAATCATTCTGAAACTCAAATGATCTAAAATTCTCAGTATAGCCCCTCTAATTACAGGAGTATAGGAGATACTGAGGAGGAAAAAGTTCTGCAGACAGGAGCAGCACACGAGAATTTCATGAAATTTAGTATGCCAACAGCAGAGAGAGAGAGAGAGAGAGAGAGAGAGAGAGAGAGAGAGAGAGAGAGAGAGAGAATAGTGAACATGAGAATAGGTAATATGAGAACTTAGAAACATCCTTGAATTTCCACTCACCCTAGTAATAAAACCCTTGACATCTAGTTGTGCCCACGACTTCCTAGAAAATGAACACACTTTCAAATCCCTATTGCTTATGTTCTTGGTCTAGTGTTACTTTATAGATAATGGAGATAAGTTTGAATGGTTTGTACTAATTAGGCTTGTTTTTTTATTTCATGTATAGGTATTGTGTGTGTGTGTGTGTTTGTGTATGTACTGCTCAGGTGTGGCTTATTAGCTTACTGTTTAATAACTGCTATTCTGTTCAGATATTCAAATATCAGTGATTATGAATCTACATTCATAATTCATTGGTCTTTGTACAGCATTATGAGCTTATTTTTTCATTAACTTATTTTAGATTTCTACCTGTTCTTCAACTTATATATTATGATCTTGTTTTAAATTATTTGATATTTCAAAATTATAGATAAAATATGTGTACAAATGCTTAACTTAGAAAGTATATTGCAAATTAAGAATTTTATGAAAATTGCTATTGTAGATATTCAGCAAACATGGGTTTTGCCATGCAATATTGCCCATTTCTTTTTCCTGCTTATTGAAAATAGAATGTGTTCTATTCCTTTCTATTATAGATGCCATTCACTGACTTTAATTCTGACTTACATTTGTCAGAGCTTCATATTCCTTGTATTGGTACAGTGCCATGAATGAGTTCCATTTTTTACTGCTTCTTGTGTCAAACATTTAAACTAAATTGTTGGAGTTATTTTTGTGTCAAATATTTGAATTAAAATGTACTGTGTTAATGTCTACATGTCATTTAAATATTAAAGTTTTCTATTTATACACCTAGTAAATTCAGAAGAGGATCAACAGTTAACATGAATATGAGGGTGGATTAGGCATAAGAGTTCATAATTATATGTAACAGAACCTCAATCTACAATATCTATTTAAGTAATAAAATTTTTTCTGCCTTAATTTCTTAAACAGGAAAATCACATAAATAGAGTCTATAGGTATACTATGCATAGAATGTATTACTCTTTAATATTATTAAATTATATTCTATATTTTATAACATTGAATGAGATAATAAAGCAGTTAATTTGATTCTTCTACATGTGGACATCCAGAAATATTTGTTGAAGATGATATTTTTTTAATGTGTCAATATACGATGTTGTAATTTTTCTAATGATATTTAAGTTTTGTATATTGTTTTATTTATCTGCATGTCAATTTTGTCCAAGTTTTTATTATTATGATTCTGTAATACAGCTTTAAGTCTGGCCTGATAAGCCCTCCAGCTTTTTCCTTTTTGTTCAAGATTTCTTTGGCTAGGGGCTGGAGAGATGGCTCAGTGGTTAAGAGCATTGCCTGCTCTTCCAAAGGTCCTGAGTTCAATTCCCGGCACCCACATGGTGGCTCACAACCATCTGGAATGAGGTCTGGTGCCCTCTTCTGGCCTGCAGACATACATACAGACAGAATATTGTATACATAATAAATAAATAAATATTTTTTTAAATAGATTTCTTTGGCTATGCAAGAGATTTTGTGGTTTCATAGAAAGCCTATCCACAACAACAAATGACCAGCATAGCAAGAGACTCCCAAAGGTGCACACAGAGTTAATCACTAGTCATGTGATTTTATTAAGTCCCACTAAATTGGACATGTCTGTGCCTGTTACTATAACTCTACTGTAGCTACCTGTAGCTGATGGATGCAATGGTCTCTAGAGAAGACTTTACTGTTGCCATATTGATAAACCAGTTTAATTTGCATCTACACTCTAAATCCCTAACTTCATATCCACAGATAAGCGTGCCTTTTTCCATCACTAAACCTCTTACCGAAGTAGACAGACGTGATCACAGAAATCCACAACTTGTCAAAATCCAGACAATACTGACCACAGGTTTTGTTTTCCCCATGATACTTACGCAGCACAACTTCTATACCTACGATCAGGGAGCAGAGTGGAAGACAAGGGACATAAGATAAAATCAGGAAACCAGGGAATCTTCTAAGTGAGTGATTTCTGTATATGACAGGAAGTAACATCCAAGAAATCTTGACACTACGGCTGTCTAAACAAGACCTAAGACCTGCACAATGGCAACACTGGTTGACATGCCAATGTGGAAAACAAATCTTTCAAATCCCCATGCCTAGATAAAGATCTACAGACTATTAATGGCTGTTAGGAGTTTTTTTTTTCCACAAGGGATGAACCCTTTTAATAGGTTTTCCAATTGTAAATGGTTATTGCTAAACACATGTACATAAATTGACTCATAAATTGGCTCACACATATATATATATACATATATATATGAAAATTAAATAATAAGAATTCATTAAGTTAAGAGAGAGTTTGGCAGAAATAGAAGGAGTTAGAGGTGAGAGATAAGAAATAGAAATGATGTAAATACAATATACTTATACAAAATAATAAAATAAATTAATACATGTCAGAAACACAATGCACAGATTTAAATATACCAAAATATTTAGCTAGTGAAAATTATTTAAAATGATTGTGTTATAATCAATAGCATTAATGATTTTGAAAAATTCCAGAACAGTTTTAGTAGGAAATCAAAATCGTTTGCATCCCTGATGCTTTTCATCATATTTCTTCTAAACCTGTCCATTTGTCAATTAAATGCTAAGTACATCTAGTATAATTTTATATTTAATATATAGGATAGCAGCATTATTTTTTGATTCTTGTTCACTTTAATTTTGAGTAAATCTTAGTAAGCAATAAATTATTTCCCTAGCTTGCAAAAAGAGGAATTGCTATAGTTTAAATTATTATCCACTTTGTCATTATGTATTTTGTTGAGAATTTCCTATATGTATATAAAGCATTTGGTCAAACCCACTCTCCAATATATCCTCTAATTCAACCTCATCCTCCCTCTATGTTCCCTCTAAAGTTTATGTGCTTTGTTTGGACAGTCACTATTCCAATTCAGTGCTGGCTGGCAGCAGGTGCATGGGAGTAAGACCACATGCTGAAGCATGGGGAGTTTCTAATGAAGTAATTCTCTTCTTGTTCAAACAGCTGCTAGCAGTTACCAGTAACATCTCACACAGGAGTGAAACTTCAGGAATTCTGCTCCATCAGTGCTGTGACTTAAGTTGATTGGATCTCATGTAGTTCTTGTTCATGTTGTCACAGCCACTGTGAGTTCATGCATCCAAGAACACTGTTATGCTGGGCAAATAATTTCTCTACAATGTCAATTACTCTTTATAGTATTTTCTTTTTTATTTAATTTTTTTATTGTTTGAGACTTTCATATACTGGGAATGTTAGCACCAATGTTAGCAGCACTTTCACCTTGCTTTTACTTCCCCTCTAACTTCTTTAAGGTCCCCACGAGCTTGCTCTCAAGGTCATATTTTCTTCTTTTACGATTATTGTTACACCACACACACACACACACACAAATGCATACACACACACAGCACAGTACATATCCCACACACAAACATCCTATTTAGCCCATTTATTGTTGCTTATATGTATATGTGTTTAGGGATGACTCTTGAGATTTGATAAGATATAAGAAAGCTTTTCTCTAGGGAAAACTAGTTTCCTCTTCTCAGCAGACATCAATTATCCATAGGGCTTCAAATAGAAATGGGGCTCTGTGAAATTTCCTTAACCACATTGGTATGTTAACTGACATTAAAATTATGCGTATCTTGTTTATGCAACCATTCTTTGAGATTTGATGGATGTTTTCTGCTTTGTATAATTTCTTCAAAACTTCCATTCAAAAGTTACTTAGTTCAATTCTTTACACTGTCATTCTCTTATTTCCTGCATATAGTTATAATTACACCACACCTCAATTCTCTTACTACCCTTTTAGATTAAAACAATGTGGCCTTTTAAGTGTAGGATACATACCTCTCTCTCTCTCTCTCTCTCTCTCTCTCTCTCTCTCTCTCTCTGTGTGTGTGTGTGTGTGTGTTTTTGTGTGTATTTGTAGGAGATACACACACATATAATTGTGCTGAAATGCAGTGATACTTCTTAAATGGAATATTTAGATATTGCAATCACATAATTTTAATCAGAAATAAAGGCCTGAAACAGAAAAATAATCTGAGTCTCTGAGAAGAAAACCTTTCTGTGGGTGAGAGTTCATCTTTCAAGTGTTGGAATCAGTCATCTTAGATCCTGCACACATGAATGAATTTTCAGCATTTTCTCACTCAGCAGCTGGTAAAACCACCGAACTTAACAGTAGGTTGAAGATAAGACATATGCTAAAAACCAGTCTGAATAATGATCAGTAGTTACATAACTATAGATCATGAGTGAGATTCTCAGAAACTGTTTAATATTTTTAAGTTAAAATTTCTCCCATTTATGCATTCAAGTACATAAGATTTCTTTTAAAAAGTATCACTTTTATTAACTTTTTTATACTGAATAGTTCTCTTGTTAAGAAAAGTGTTCTGTATCATATAATTTCTGCTTTTGCAGCTTTGGTTATTAAAAGTAATATGGAAATGTCGCAGATTCTCACATCTGTTCCCACATCTGTGTGTAACTTTCTCCAGAGGACATTGGCCTCAGCGAAGACAGCTGCCCTCCTCTCACATCTGTGTGCACTGTCTTCAGGGGACAGTGACCTCCATGAAGCCAGAAATTTCCCTGACTCATATAAATGCTTCTCATTAGGAAACTTTGCCCATAAGCCTTCTGGAGAAAAAGTCACTGAGAACAGAATGCTCAGCTTCTCTTGAAGAGGTTGGAGAGCAGAGAAGGAGTGAGATAAAAGCTTATTTATTGATAGAAAATCAGCTCTATCTATCGGTATGCAATAAAGATAGAAAATAAAGTCCAGTGATTTGTGAGGCAGAATTTGTTCATATTACTTTGGTTATTAAATAATTCAATAAGAAAAAGGTTAGAATCTTTCCTCTTCATACAGCAAGGGCTTGCAAAAGTGAATGCTCTCTGAGTCCCATGGTGGCAATTCCAGAATGGCATCATAAGTAGGCTTTCACACTCTGACAGTCTTCTAGGTCATATCATTTGGGATAAGGAGAAAAAAAAAAAACACCATTGATTAATCTATTGTTATAATGCGTTATAAAGTGAGTTTCTTTGTCAGATATTATCCTGTTTAGAAAATAATTCCAGGGAGTACTCCAGCTGAGAGCCTGGTTGTTCACCTCTTTGTCTGCTCTTGTGCAGTCCCAGTCTGTGTTCCAGAGAGCTGTGGTCACAGAGTCTGAGTGTGACTTGTGGATTGCAGGGTCCATGCTGTGATGTTGAGGTAGCCTTCCTGCAGGAGGTTTGCCTTCTGGCTGGCTAGTACAACAAAATTCTGGTGGAGGAGGGGCCTGGGTTTTACAATGGGACCTACAGCCTAGAGAGTGAGTTGTCCAGCTGAAGGACTGGTCACTCACCTCTTGGCAAGCTCTGTGCACATCCTGTCTGTGTCCCAGAAAGTCACTGAAGATGAGGGGAGTTGGGGAATTGGTATGTAAAATGAGAAAAGTTTGTCTTATAAAAGTAAAAAAACACACACAAAACAAACAAAACAGGGAAAAACACGTTGATCAAAATTCACAAGTTATTAATAGTTAAATTTATATATCTGTGGATTCCACATTCTTGCATTCAATGAATGCAATATATCAAAACTATCTGAAAAAATATACTGAAAATGTGCAAACTTCAAAAAAAATTACCATGTGTATCAAACAAAAATATATCGGCTATAGCAATTCATACTAACAGAAAGTAAGAGTTCTACTGCAGATGGTTGGCTGCCACTTGTATTAAGAACCATCTGTTATAGCAAACACACTCGTGTACTATGGTTTACCAAGAATAGCCTGTCGTGTCTAAAACGATCTTAATTCACCATATTACGTTTTAAGAGATACAGGAAGAGATACTTTGATGCCCATCCTTAAAAACCTATCATAATATCTCCTCTTGATATATACCTCTCATAACCAGGTTTTCAATTGTGGCACTTATCAGCTCCTTGTTACTATGGTTCATTGTCAATGTGACCTTGGCTAGGATCTGTCCTTCAGATGTTTGGATGCATTCTAATCATGCATATTTCACGGCATTCGTTTTGATGATTTGGACATTTCCAGTAGTGGGCTTTGAGTGAGATATCAGGACACAGTGAGTTAAAATGAGAAAGACAGACCAAACGAGGCAAAACAAAACAAAAACAGTTGCAATAACAACAAAAAAGAAGCTGACCTCCTGATAAAGAATTACACCAGAGTAGGCCTTTTGGCCTTTTATGTAGAGTAGGCCTTTTGTAAGTTCAACTTTTATGTCATTCTTTATTTTGTCTTCAGTCCATGCTTATGTCTTGCAAATGTTCAGTATATCAGCATCCATGATTACATGTGTGAACCATTTTCTTAAAACACCATTTCTAGTCTTTTCTCTGTCTTTATGGCTTCTCTCTCTCACGCGTGCGCCTCTCTATATCTAATAAATCTATCTCTGTCATGTTTCTATCTGTCTGTTTGCCTTTTTGTCTATCTTTCTTTTTTTAATTAATTAATTTATTTATTTATTAAAGATTTCTGCCTCCTCCCCGCCACAACTGTCTAGCACCTCGGTATATATGTATTTGGGTTGATTATATTTTTCTTGAGATGACTTAATCAGTACAAATTTGTGTTTCCACAACATTGTTTTTTTCTGAAAGGCAAGAAATGTTAATACCATATATATCTATTGTTATTGCTTTGAAGAGGAAACCGTGAGTGAGACTGTGGTGTTACAGCTTTTCCTCTGGTAGGGTCATCCTACTCGACAGTCTTGTGAACATAAATCCTTGGTTGCATATGCTACACATATCCACATATCTCCTCTGTTTTCATTCTCCAGATGAAACCTATAAACATACCAAAGTTACTAAATTAAAAACAGTCCAATTTGTATCAAATGACCTACAATTAGTATCTTTTTAATATTTAAATTACCTTATTATGTCTTATACCATGAATATATTTCCATGTTTTAGTGTTCTTTTGAATACATGGCAATGAAACTAGAAATTGAGAAAATCCTTATTAAAAATCATAAAAGTAGACATAATTATTTTTAAAAAGAAATATTCTTGCACTAAAAATCAACTAACAATGATTACACGTCAAGAACTGCTTACACCAGCTATTGGAAATGCATAGACTTCATGCCTGGGTACTTTTCCATTTTGTTCCTTCATTCTCACCTTTGGCTCTGGCTACAGAAAAACCTGACATATTTCTGGTAAGGTGGGATAGATTTCATTTAGGGTGGTTGGCAGAGCAGCAAAAGTTTATTTTTGAAATGAAAGAGTAAACAAGTTGTGCTCATACACAGTCTACATTTCTCTTGACTGCTAGGCAACATAAGCTTTTTACAAACCACAGATAAACTACAGAAACTTGGCAATACAAATAACTTTACGAACTTGATTTAAAATGAAAGTTGGCCATCTTATTGATATTAAATATCTTAACATTATTACTACCCAGTTATCCAGTCACAGGCAGATACCTGGGAGGCACGCTGCTTAAACCAAAGCCCCTGAATTTTAAAAAATTAATAGACTACTATATAAAAATAAATATTAATTATAATGACTACTTATTAAAGAGATAATGAATAAGAAAAATATTTTGAAATGTATTATGTGATATCCACATGAAATAGAAAATATTTCTTCACTTTACTTTAAGGTCATGGTTCTTAGAATAATTACTACATCTAGACAGAATAAATAACTCATAAAATTTAACTGGTATATAAAGATGTCAAACACAGAATATAACTAATAACATATGGATGTATTATTTTAAAAAAGGAACAACATTTTTCAAAGTTGAACTCGTATAAAGGGGGAGGGGGGGAACGAGAGTCAAATAATCCCAAGTTGGCTCCAAAATGGTGTATTCTAAGGCCTTTCTTTATTTAGAGAGAAAACTCATGGAACAGGAATGGGGGTTTAACCTCAAGGTATGGAGCTCAGGAACAAGAGAGAGAGTGAGATGGCCAGAACAGTGGCTTTTTGGGAACACAAAAGTCACGTCCCCACCTGGTTCAAGTTCTAAAAGCCATTGGCTGAAGGAGGTTTTCCTATCACCCCCCCTTTTGTCTAACTAAGAGAGTTCCAAATCCAATACAAAACTATATAAAATAAGACATCAAGTATAAAACTAGAATTACAATAAGCTTAAATATTATTAACAAGAAGCATATGTTACATGTTTTAATAATCATTTTATGCTAAGGAGTCTAAGTCTTATGAGAGAAGTGGCCTGACTATATCAAAAGTGGAAGTTATCTGTGACTATCTAAACTTCAACCCCATTAAAGGACTGAGGAGAGATAATATTACTTGATTGAGCAGGAAGTAGCAATTAACAATTAAGCAGCTTCTGAAACATGTAGTAGATAACAGAGAAAACAAGCTACCTGGGCAATCACCCAAAGTCTCATTTGCAATATTGAAGCAACCAACTTTGGCCAAGGCCTGGAGTAACTAACAGACCATTTTAGAGGCAGGAAAAAATTTCAGAACAACATTATACTGTCTTGGCAAGGTTTGGCAGGGTTTTTTGTTTTGTTTTTTTTTATTCTGTTTGTCCAATCTGGACATTGTTAGTGGTTGAGGCATAGGCGGTTCCTTACCCAAAGGCCAGTTGCGCCAAGAAGAAAACAAGCTCCAAATGGAGTGTCTTCAGTGCTCAACATTTTCTTGGGAATAGATAGATGCTGTTAGGAGTAATCCTGTCTCACATCAACAAAACCCCAAGTGTAATTTGCTTTTATTATAAAAAGCAAAAAAAAAATTCATTTACTTAGACACATATGCTGAACCATTGTCTGTCTTTATTTGTACTAGTATACTCATTATGGCCACAACTTCTAATAAATGCATGACTACTGAATCAGCATTTTCTGAGATCAAGGCAATTGCCCATTGAAAGCCTGAATAAGTATCATAGTTGTGGTATACATATTTTAATTTTCCAAATTCTGTAAAGTGGAATAGATCCATCTGCCAGATTTTATTCCTTTGAGTAAAGGGGCTGGAGAGATGGCTCAGAGTTTAAGAACAATGGCCAGTCTTCCAGAGGTCCTGAGTTTAATTCCCAGCAATCATATGTGGCTTACAACCACATACAATAAGATATTTAACTTCAGGGTATTGGGGAAGAAAATTATTACCCTTTGTTATATTGGAAAACAAGATTTAGAATATATATTGCAAAATAGAAAACAAAATGAACCATAAACAAATATTTGCTGTGGTTAGCATATTTGAATCAGCATGGAACATGCTTTAAAAATTTTATGTGCAGATGTAGGAAACAAAAAAATAAGTTTGGATAATTGGAAACCTTTTTTTCAATGTCAAAAAATAGGTGTAATGTTGAGATTTTTAGAGATGAACCTTCTGATTTTTGTATACACATTTTTCATAATATCTTAAAGTTGAATTTATACATATAAACTATATACATGTATGTAAGGTTTAATATACATGTTTATACTTTCTAGAGTGAGCAGCTAAAATTAGATTCAATAACTTCTTGGAACTCAGTCAAAGCTTTAGATGGGGCCTATAAAATTGATGTCCATTTAAAACCATCAGAACATTTCAATGTCACAAGAGACCAGTTAAATTGCAACATTCAACTGGGAGATTTGTGGTTTCATGAAGGAAGGAATTTCTTAAAAGTGATGGTGACTTAATGAAATGATGTAGAAGGGAATCAAAAGGAGCTTTTGCTAATCAAACACAGAAAAATTTATATAAAAATGAACATTTATATAAATAAAATAGTTATATGACACAAATATCAATCAACAACATTTTTGTACTGCTGTAATAGTCAGCCAAGATTCAAAATAATGAGGATGAAAGAAAATTACCATAAATCTAATATTAAGTGATGCATATAACTGGATAACCTGAGGGATATCAAAATGAGTTATAAAATATGTCTCCTGAAAAAAATATTGTATAATACAGAAAGATTTCCAATAAACTACTTATTTTTAAAAACATAATATTTAAGCATGGGAAAAATTAGCAGGTATCATACAAACATACACACACACATACTGCAAGGGAGGAGCTGTGTATTTATCTTTTTCTGCAGATGAATGTGTTTGTGATTAATTTCCTGCCTTAATTTTAATACCCTCCAATAATGTACTGCAATGAGAAATTGTAAGCCAAATAAATTCTTTCTTCCTTAAAATGCTTTTTGTCAGACATTTTGTGACATTTTGTTACAGAGGTAAAAATAAAACAAGAACATATACATAAAGGAGAGAGTATGTGTATATTGACATAAAAATAAGGTTATATCTTAAGGTGTTTCTGTGTTCTTTCTATGTTCTACCTCACAACATTTTCAATATCGTCCTTGCTTTCAAGATACACACTATGTCCTAGGTTCACCTAGCAATTCCATGGTTCACCACGTCTATAAGAAATTCTAGCATCGTGAACTGGATTTTTTGTTTTAAAACTCAGCCTCACAGCTAGACTTATATTTGAAGAACTGTATCCCCACAAATCACACTTATATAGGAAACCATGGCCCAGAAAACAAGACATGTTTGTATCATCAGATTCCTTCTAGAATGGAGTAGAAAGTTTGTGATCTAATCTACATGGAAGTAGTAAAAGACAAGATCTGCTGAGTAAATTGGAAGCATGGGAACCATGGGAGAGGGATGAAGGAAAGGGGAAGGGAAGTGAGGGAAACAGAAAAAAATATATATCTCAATAAAAACCAATAAAAAATGTCAGAAAAAAGATTATTTTGTTTGGATAAGATTTTTGTATCTTTGTGTGAATTTTGAAATCAATTCTTTTTCAATTTCTATGAAGAATTCCATTGGAGATTTGGAGATTGCATCACATCTGTAAATTACTTTAGGTAAGATGGCCTATTTTCTTATATTAACCCTATCATTCCATGAGCATGAGAAGTCTTTCCATCTTTGGGTATTTTCTTCAATTTCTTTCTTCAGTGTCTGAAAGTTTAATTAAAAAGAAAACAAATTATCTCTTTTCATTATACATACCAACCCAATTCCCACTCCCTTTCTTCCTCCCATTCCCTCCACATACCCTCCCACCCCTCCCTCATTCAATCCTCAGAGACGGTAAGGCACATTGCTTTTGGAAAGGTACAAAGCCCTCCCTATTATATATATATATATATATATATATATATATATATATATATATATATATATGCTGAGCAAGGTATCATCTAAAAAGAATAGATTCCAAAAAGTCAGTACATGCAGTAGGATAAATGCTAGTGCCACAGCCAGTGCCATCCCCAGCCATACAACTGTCAACCACATTCACTTGGACTAGTATGGTCCTATGCCTGTTCCTTCCCAGTCCAGCTGTAGTTGGTGAGCTTTCATTAGCTCAGGTAGACTGTTTCAGTGGGTGTACTCATAATGGTCTTGACCTCTTTGCTCATATTCTCATTCCTCAGACACTTCAATTGGATTTTGGGACTTCAGATTAGTCCTCTGATGCAGGTCTCTTCCTCTGTTTCTCTGTTTCCCCTAGTTGCTGGATGAAGGTTCTATGGTGATATTTAAGATATTCATCAGTCTGACTACAGGGCAAGTCAAGATTGGGCCCCCTCTCCTTTATTGCCTAGAGTCTTAGCTGGGGTCATCCTTGTGGATTCCTGAGAATTTTACTAGAGCCTGGTTTCTTGTTAATCTTATAATGGCTCCCTCAATCAAGTTATTTTTTTTTTGCTCTCATATCTGCCCTTCCTCTTTCTTGACTATCCTGTTCCCTAAAGTTCTCCTCATCCCTCCCCTTCTTCCTCATCCTCATGCTTCCAATTTTATCAGGTAATCTTTCCTGTTTCTACTTTCCATATGGGTTTATATATGTTTTTCTTGGTGTTAACCTTATTACTTAGCTTTTCTAGGATAACAAACTATATGCTCAATATCCTTTGTTTATAGCTAGTATCCACTTATGAGTGAGTACATACCATACTCATCTTTTTGGGTTTGGGTTATCTCACTCAGGATAGTGTTTTCTAATCCCATCTATTCAATATGCATGCAATATTTAATATGTCATTGATTAATTTTTACCACTGAGTAGTACTCTAATGTGTAAATTGCCACATTTTCTTTATCCATTCTTCAGTTGAGGGGCATCTGCGTTGTTTCCCAGGTTCTGGCTATTACAAATAATGCTTCTATGAACATAGTTGAACAAATGCCATTGTAGTATGATTCATCATAATTTGGGCATGTGCCCAAGAATGCTATTGCTGGGTCCTGAGGTAGGTTGATTCCCAATTTTTTGAGAAACTGCCATACTGACTTTCAAAGTGGTTGTAGAAGTTTGCATTCCCACCAGCAATGGATTATTGTTCTCCTTACTCCACATCCTCTCCAGCATAAGCTGTTATTAGTGTTTTTGATTTTAACCATTCTGACTGGTGTAAGATGGTATATCAGAGTTGTTTTAATTTGCATTTCACTGATGGCTAAGGATGTTGAACATTTCTGTAAGTCTTTTTTATGGTCATTGGAGACATCGGGTATACAAGGATCATACCTAAATATAATAAAAGAAATATATAGCAAGCCAACAGCCAACATCAAACTAAGTGGAAAGAATCTCAAAGTGATTCCATTAAAATCAGGGACAAGACAAGGCTGTCCACTCTCTCCGTATCTCTTCAACATAGTTATTGAAGTTTTGGCTATAGCAATAAGGCAACAAAAGGCGATCAAGTGGATTCAAATTAGAAAGGAAAAAGTCAAACTTTCATTGTTTGAAGATGATATGATAGTGTATTTATGTGACCCCCAAACACTGTACCAGAGAACTCCTACAACTGACAAATACCTTCAGTGATGAGGCAGGATACAAGATCAACTTAAAAAAATCATACCCCTCCTAAGTACAGATGATAAGCTGAGAGGGAAATCAGAGAAACGTTACCTTTCCCAATAGCCAGAAACAACATAAAATATCTTGGGGTAACACTTACCAAAGAAGTTAAAGACATATTCATCAAAAACTTTAGGTCTTTGAAGAAAGAAATTGAAGAAGATTCCAGAAAATGGAAAGATCTCCTATGATCTTGGATAGGTAGGATCAGCATAGTAAAAATGGCAATCCTAGCAAAATCAGTCTTTAGATTCAAAGTAATCCACATCAAAATACCAACACAATTATTCACAGATCTTGAAAGAACAATAATTAATTTTATATAGAAAAACAAAAAACCCAATGTAGCCAAAGCAATCATGTACAATAAAGGAACTTCTGAAGGCATCACCATTCCGGACATTAAGCTCTATCACATTGCTACAGTAATGAAAGTTTTCATTGTACAAGTAGTTCACTTTCTTGACTAGATTTATTCCAATATTTTAAATTGTTGTGAATAAGATTATTTTCTTATTTCTTTTTCACTTATGTTTGTCATTGTTTTATTAGAAAGCTAATGATCTACATGTATTATTTTTGCATTCTGTTAATTTGCTGAATGTTTTACTAGCTGTGAGTGTTTTCTGGTGGAGACTTTAGTATCACTCATGTATATAGTAATATCACATGCAAATAAATATAATTTGGCTCATCTTCCTATTTGAATGTATTTTATTGTCTTCTCTTGTTTTATTGATTCACCTAAAATTCCAAGACTGTTGAAGAGTGGAGAAGTCGGCAGTCTTGCTTCTGATTTCAATGGTAATGCTTCCAGTTGTATATTACTTCTGTTTTGTTGATCTATGTATGCCCCTTATTTCCATAGACACTCAAGAGCTTATTAAAAAAAAAAGGATGCGGAATTTGTCAAAGTCCTATTCTGCATCTAATGTAATCCTTGTAGTTTTTATCTTTTTTCTATTTATGTGACAAATTGCTTCTATTGATTTGTGTATGTTGAACCATCTTTGCATCTCTAGGCTGAAATTGATCTGAACATGGGAGATAATTTTTGATGTGTTCTTGAATTCAGTTTGGAAGAAATTTATTGAGACTATTGTATCTATGCTATCAGTAGAGTTCCTTTGTCTGCTTTTGGTATCATAGTAACAATAGCTTCATAAAAATGGCAGTGTTCCTTCCTTTGTTCTTTTAAAGAAAATGAAAAATATTGTGAAAAGGGATAATTTATTTTTTCAAAACTTCATGTCCTTACACTACTGTCTGAAGAATCTGAACTATTTTGGGTACCACACCCCATTTCTACCATGGTACCACAGCATGAGTACTGCCGTTCTCACAGGTATCACTTACTGCCCCAAATTATTGCCCCCAGGCTTGCTCACCTAAGTACCATATGTAAGTTTTCAGAGGCACTGCAGGGAGAGCCAACTACCCTGGTTGTCTTTTGTCAACTTGACACAAATTAGAGCTGTCTGTTTCTGGTCAGCTGGAGGTGAAGAATTAGCTGTGAATAACAAAAGCCCAGAACCACTAAAGGGAAGCCTTTGATTTGCTGGGACAATCAACTCTGGTCATCTGGCGTTGAAGAATCAGTTCTGATTAAGAAAAGACCAACATCAATGCAACAAAATACTCTAGGAATTGTTTCCTCAGGGTCATCACACAGAGACTGTGGTTCAAAGTGGGTGGGAGGCAAGCTGTAGCTCATGTTGGCAAAAGAGTTTCATGTTGTATAAGAGCGCCTTAGCTAAAAGAACACTAAGAAAATGTTTAATAGAAGAATCAGAAGAATACCATAATCAAGGCAAGATGGGAACTAACATGGAAGAAGGTGATTGAGACAATTAGATAGACTATAAACCGGAATCAGAATATTTTGTGTAAGAAAAAAATCTATTTTTAATAAAAGAGAAAAAGAATATTTTCAATAAACTCATAGAAGAATATTTACTTTACCTAGAGAGAGAGAGAGATGTTCATCCAGGTACAAGAAGAATACAGAACACAAACAAACAAAACAAGAAATGAAACATAAAATGAAGGACATTAAAAACTTTAAGAGAGCCAGCAGGGGTGGTTCTCAACTTTAATCCCAACACTTAAGAGGCAGAAGCAGGCAGATCTCTGAGTTCATGCCCAGCCTGAGTAACAGAATTAGTTCCAAGCCAGCCAGGACTATTACATATACAAACTCTGTCTCAAAACAAACAAACAAAAAAAACAGAACAAAAACAAACACTAACACAAAAATCCTTAAGAAAGATTGTCAGGCGATCGTGTCTATTTCCCCTTCCAGGGGGATGTATATATATTTTTCTTAGGGTTTACCTTGTTACTTAGCTTCTCTAGGGTCATGGACTATAGGCTCATTATCCTTTGCTTTACAGCTAGTATCTACTTTTGAGTGAGTACATATCATATTCATCTTTCACTAAATTGGGAGCATTGGGATGAAGAAAGGATATAAGGGAGGACGAGGGGACAAGGGAAGGAAGAAGAACTTGAGGGAACTGGATAGTTGAGATGGGGAAAAGACAGAGATGGAGAAAAAAGAAAGAGATATCTTGATTAAGGGCACCATTACTGGGCTAGCAAGAAACCTGGCACTAGAGAAATTCCCAGGAATCTACAAGGATAACCCCAGCTAAGACCCTAAGCAATAGTGGATAAGATGCCCAAATTGGCCGCGCCCTGTAGTAAGATTGATGACTATCTTAAATGCCACTGAGAACCTTGATCCAGCGACTTATGGAGACAGGGCAGAGACTTGCAGTGGAGCATTGGTCTGAGCTCTCAAAATCCAGATGAAGCAAAGAGGTACAACCATGATGGGGACACCCACTGAAACAGTTTACCTGAGCTAATGGGAGCCCACCATCTCCAACTGGAAAGGGAAGGAACAAGCTTAGGACCAAACTTGACCTTCCGAATGTGGATGACAGCTGTAAGGCTGGGGCAGACTGTGGCGCAGTGGCACCAGGATTATTACCTACTGCTTTTACTGGCTTTTGGGGCCCCATTGTCTTTGGATGGATACCTTGCTCAGCCTGATATAGTGGTGAGGGTCTTGGTCCTTCCTTGGAACAATGTCCTTTGCCCTCTCTGAGGAGTGAATGTGGAATGTAATGGAGGAGAAGGTGGAGTGAATGGGAGGAGGGAGGGTGTGAGAACTGGGATTGGTATGTAAAATGAAAAAAGGTAGTTTGTCTTCTTTTTAAAAAATATAAAATAAAGTCAGGCCTATCAGAAAAACACCGTATTATTTGACTAAATCTTTTAAAGCCAAAGAGAAAGGTAAGATGCCCTCAAAAGTTTGGAAAAAAGATAAACAAACAAAAAACTTCCATACCACATAGCAAAACTATATGTTAAAATTGAGGAATAAATTAAAAATATCTAAAAATGAAAATTCTACAATAAAAGCAGGCAATTATGGAACCACTAAACCCCAACACAGAAATAATGAATTGCTGTGGTATAGTCTTCGTGAATACTGTAAAGATTTGTTACTTGAATTGGTTTAATAAAATGCTGATTGGCCAGTCAGAAATTTTAGGTGGGATAAGCAAACTATGAGAATGATGGGAAGAAGAAGGCTGGAGATAGAGAGTAACTGGGAGACACAGAGCAAACAAGATGGGCATGCCTCTCTGAGAAAAAGGTACCAAACCATGTGGCAAAGCATAGATAGAAATATGGGTTCATTTAAGTGTAAGAAGTAGATAGTAACAAGCCCGAGCTATCAGCGGAACATTTATAAGTAATAATAAGCCTTTTGTGTGGTAATTTGGGAGCAGCTGCTGGGATGGGGATTGGGCAGTAAGGACAAAAAAAAATCGAGCTACAATAGACAGGCTGCTTGGACAAAAACCTAAGCAAAGAAACAGTAGAGTTTAATGACATCATAAATCAAATGAACCTAAGAGATAGTTGCAGAATATTGCTACAAATCACCAATGAATACATTTTCTTTTCATAAACCCATGGCACTTTCCATAAAGTCAGTCATATATTAGGGCATATTGACATAACAAATAGAAAAGCTTAAATAACGTGCTGCCTTCTACCTGAAAACCATAAAATAATGTCAGATATCAACAACAATAGAATTAAAGATTACATATAAACTTCTTAATTTTCAACACATATTCTAGTTTGTTTATAGACTACAGAATCATAATTGAGATTTTATTTTTTTCCACTGTAAATCCTATTAATGTCAAGGTCTTAGGAAAATCACAGAGATTCACAGAGATACACCCAACTTCATATTCTTCCTCTCCCTGAAAAACAGGAACAAACAAACAAACAAAAGATACATACACAAACACACTTTCAAAGGTAAATTCAAATTTTTAGTAATTAGAAAATTTCAAGCATAAAGCACATATTATTAGGCTGGAGAGTTGACACAGTCTTCTTCCAGAGGAATCCCAGTCTTCTTCCAGAGGAAATAAATTCAGTTCTCAATGCCCTCATCAGACAGCTTACAAGGGCCTATAACTCTGACTCCAGGGGATTTGACCCCCATTTCTGACACCTTCCTCCTTGGACACCCATACATGGAGCATCCAAACTCATATACATACAAATAAAAATAAAATAAATCTTTAATAAAATCCAAAATATAATTTTAATAATTTCTGTTCATCTTTTTTCTTCTTACATTTTTATTAACAACTAAATAAAGCTAGTGTTTTTAAAAGCTTGGGTTTCATAGTACATTTTAATTTTCCCAGTGAATAAAATATACTTTACAAAGCATCCCAGAAGTCTCATATTCCATAATCTCTTGGTAATTAGATCATATTTGGAGTAGAATATAATTTTCTAGATGTCTTATTAAACAAACATGATTTATTTCTTTGTACTTTCTTTGTATGGCATTCTTGCACCTAGGATAAGTAATAAAGCATCTTATCTCTTTATTTGGAGATGAAATTATTTGGAATCAGAAATTTTAAAATGAAAATATTTGACATACATAATTGCTGATACTTTTTATTTGAGTAAACACACCTTTGTTATTAATGTCATATACACAGCTGCTCATTCAGTACCAGTGAAGATTATCCCTGTAACATTTCAGATTCATCTAAATCAAATTACAAAAATAGATGGCATGCCTTGATAGCCATGAAAAAAATATCTCATATATCTCATATATCATAGTTATTTATTTAATATTATCCTATTATGAGTCACTGAAGCAGAATTTTTGGTACTAAGACAGTAGCTGAGAAAGATTCCAACTGAATCCAACTAATTAAATTAAAATTTGAAATAAATCCAGACATTTATCTAGGAATTATGCAAAGCACCAATTAGTTCACAGTTTGAATCTAAAGGAATTACCACATTTTAATAAAAAGTGTATGTTTTTGATATTAGAGATAAAAGTGATATATAATATAGAACTAGATGAAGCATGAACAAAAAGTAAATATGAGTACAAAAATATACTGAGATAGAGTGACAGTATAATATATTTAGCTTGATGAAATATATTCATATTATTCCAGTACATGGCATCCAAGACTTGTGTCGGATAAGATGGGACTGGTAGGCAGAGTATAAATAATGATATTTAAAATGTCAAGGGATGTGCACTGAAGCCTAAAAATAGTTGATTCTGACAAATGAAGGACAATATGATTAATCTGTTTCTCAGCAAAATCACTCGCTGAATAATCCAAAATAGAAAACCAGATGAGAGGACGATATTTGTTTCAGAACTCTTGTGACTTAATTAGGGTTACTATTACTGTGGAGGGACACCATGACCACAGCAACTCTAATGCATTATTGGAGGAGGTGTGGGCTTTTTGGAGTAGGTATGGCCATGTGGGAGGAAGTATGTTACAAATGATGGGCTTGTGGCTTTTGGGAAAGCTGGCCTTCCTAAGAGCAAAAGAACTGTCCCTGCCCCTCACGAGCCATAGAACTAAGAAGAGTTTCCCCTTCATATTGAAATACCTCCATATTGAAGGTGCACTAAAAGCAAAACAAGACAAAGTTATTAAAATGCTTCAAATATGAAAAACTTAAGTCAACTATAAATGTCCTGTGTTACTCTGATGTCACACTTGCTTAGTTGCACTGGGGAACTTCCCTTACTGATATAACAGAATCTTATGGATAACACAATGCAAGACCTGTGACTGGTTCTTATGTATGCCTGATGCATTGAACAACTGTGAGCTGTGTTGCAATGAGGTCAAATTATAATTTCACATTTTCATGTAATGCTCACATCACATCTACTTCTGGGCCTATAAACAGTCTGTTTTCTATATTTTGTGAGTCACCTAGGAGATCTTTTCTTACATGCTATAATACTCAGAACAATGAAACACAGAGTCTTATCTTGCTAACTCACAGACTCCATCAATCTTAGAGTCCATGGGAGTTCTATTTTGAACAACAGACATTAGTAGTAGAAATGGGTCAAAAAACGTTACCCTGCTGGGCAGTGGTGGCACACACCTTTAATCCCAGCACTTGGGAGGCAGAGGCAGGTGGATCTCTGTGAGTTCGAGGCCTGCCTGGTCTACAAGAGATAGTTCCGGGACAGGAACCAAAAGCTACGGAGAAACCCTGTCTCTAAAATCAAAAAAAAAAAAAAAAAGTAACCCTAAGTAAAACAGAAAATTTCATAGACACACCAGTGAAGTGATCACAACCACAGAAGAAAAAAGAGTTAAAAAGCAGAAGGTAAGGAAAGGAAGGGAAGGTACAAGGTAAGGTTGTGGAAGGGTGAAGCTAGCAGTGATGATATAGGTATAGGTGCGGCATCCTGAGGGCATGAAAGCAGAAGAACTGGCCCTGCTGTTTGCTCACTGCTGAACAGGGTGAACAAGCAAGGGCAATGCTTGGGAACTCACCCTAGCTTTGTGAATGGAGGAGAGGTGATGGGCTGACCAATCTACAAATACCTAGGATCAGAACTTAGGTTCTTTGCCCACCCCAGTATCATCCCATCTGTGATCTGTTGGAGCACATCCTGCAGATCCAAAACTGCAGGATCTCTACAACACAGGGCAAAAACAGGACACATGAGAGGAGTCCAGGGAAGGCCAAGTATTGAGCATGTAGGAGAAACCAGATGCCTCAAACAAGACCGATGCCTTATTGCTATGAACTCTTGCAAGTGAAGATATATGGGCAAAGCACACTTTGTGATTCACTTCATCACATTATAACTTGGTGAGATTTTTCATTTCCATTAGATTTTATTTTATTTTATTTGCGGGAATGAAACCGCAAAGGAAAGATTAAAAAAGGGTGGGGAGATGAGTGGGATCAAGATACATGATGTAAAAGACAGAAAGAATAAATAAAAAGAAAGTTAAAAATAAAGTAAAATGACTCATATTTTCATGCATCAGAAAGCTGCTCTAAGGTAATTTTTGAAAATGAGAAATTAAAGAGGAAGAGAGGAAAAAAAGGAGAGATGGAGGAAGGAACAGACTAAGAATGAAAAATAGGACATAAGATGGACAAAAAAGTTCTTAAACTTAAAAGATGACAATATAATAGAATTGCAGTTTAAACAACTAGCATATGACTGTTGAGGATTTCTCAAAGATGTGAAATGGTAAAAATAATTAGATCCTTTAATGTAGTGGGAGGGCCTGCTTGTCCGTCCTATCCACCCAGAACCGAAATATTTACACAGAAACTGTTTTAATTAAATCACTGCTTGGCCCATTAGCTCTAGCTTCTTATTGGCTAACTCTTATAGTAATTCAACCCATTTCTATTATTCTGTTTGTCACCATGTAGCAGTGGCTTACCTGCAAAGTTTCAGCATATCTGACTCTGGCGGCTCCATGACATCTCCTTCTCTGTCTTTTTTCTTCCAGCATTCAGTCCAGTTTTTTCTGACTACCTAAGTTCTGCCCTGTCAACAGGCCAAGGCAGTTTCTTTATTTATTAACCAATAAAAGCAACACATAGACAGAAGAACCTCCCACACCACTTTACTACTGGGTCTCAAAACCAGGACAAATGATTAATTGGCATAAAGATTTTATTTAAGTGTGCCTGGCTTCCAGGTTCTCCCAGCATCCCTTGGTCAGTACATGTTAAAAAGTATGGCTAGCATGCCCCACCCTCTACCCTGAAATATACAGCCCTGGGCCTGGGTTGTTCTTCTTGAGTTGTTAACCCCTGTATAATCAAACCATTTTGGTTGCCTGGCTCTTTTTGACTATCCTTTCCTGCCCTGGTTCTTCCATATAACCTCCTTTGTCTCTTCATATAACCTGTCTAAGAGTCATGTTCAGTCTGGATTCTTCCTTTTATATACAATAAACCTTCTCCTCTACCATACAGAGGAGTAATTTTTCTCTTCCTTTATATTTCTTTCTTCCGTTTCCCCATTCATCTATTTTGTACAGGAAAATCTGGAAAGACCTCTGAGAAGATTTTTCTTACTTTCACAATAGTTTCTGTTGAATTATTAAGTGAAAAACAAACTAAAAAACTGAGGCAATTAACAGTTTCAGAACGATTTGTGAGGAAAGGAAATCAACCAGGAAAATATAGGTTAACATTGAACATTATTTACCTGTAAAGTTTTGTGAATATTAGATGTTAATTTATCCAAAAATATAATCTAATACTGTGAGAAAAGAAAGGAAAACCGTACTGTTTGTAGAAAAGAAAACAACTCTATTAGACTGAGATGGGGTTTTTGTTGCTTTGTTTTGCTTTTTTTTGTATGAATAAGAAATAATTTCTTATTTTCTCCAGTATAGAAAATCAGGTATTATTTACTTTGTAGCATTATAGAAGTACATAAGAGAAAGACATGGAGAAAGAGGATTGGTTCTCTGGGGATGACAGGATTACAACTAAAAATAAGTCATTTGCTAAAGATTCTCAATTCATAGCCTTGTAGAATCAGTGCGTTAAAACAGTATTTAAGTTGAAAAAATAGGTCTGGTAGGTATAAATAACTACAATTACAAAAATCTTCTCAGCAAATAATCAGAAATAGGGAAAATATCCCTTGTTTAAATAAAAATAATTTAGAATATGACTTTGTGGCATACATACAAAGAAATAAAGAAGTAGAAATTTAAGACAAAAAGCCTAAAACAAATAAACAAATCCTGAAAAAAAAAACTAAAAAAAAAAACCCATACAAAACTCTCCAGTTAACAGAATTGCATATTAACAATAAGGGGACAATGTAATTATAGAAATTGTGTGTGTGTGTGGTGTGTGTGTGTGTGCACATGTGCATGCACACATGAATCTCTGTGAATGTATTGTTTTTAATACTTGATTTTATTATTTCCTATACAATTTTATTCATTGTATTTTGTCCATAGGCTTTCCTCCTTCTCCCCGATCCATGTCTACCTACTCAACATTTTGTCCTCCTTTATTTTTAACCTACCAAGTTCAGTTCGTGCTCCCATATCCTTCAGTGTTGGGCCCTCCAGATATGCACGGTTAATTAACCAGGTTATACACTGTTAAGGAAAACTCCTGGCTCTCTCCAACATTGATAGTATCAAAATCTTCCAATTCTCCTTCCTTTGTTGAAACTTCACCCTGGTTTGTCAACTATATTATATGCTGCTAATAGTATGAGAGTAATGCATGCTACTGGGGTTAAGTGCAATGCTAGGTGCTAGGTCTGCAACTTACAAATAAAGGCACTGAATGAAGTAAAAGTAGATACAAGAACCAGTGTTGTTTCTTGATTTGTGTGAAGATAAAGAAAGAAGAAAAAACCGTTATAAATGTAGTGTGTAGTAAGAAGGTGAAAGAAAAAAAGCTGTTGAAAGAACTTGATCTTACTCCTGTGGAGAGGGCTCTTAGGAAATAATTATGAGAGAGACTTGAGAAACTAAAGGAGTCGGCAATGACTGATCATGTTAGGAGAAAGATAATGTGTTCCAATACATTAGAACATTAGAAATAATACATATATGTTAAGTAGCATACCAATAAGAATATAATTATTATATACAAATATTTAATGAAATGCAATATAAATAATAGTGAACTATAAATATATTTACAAAAATAGCTTTTCCAATGGAAACTTTATGCAATAATTGCTCCTCAATTTGTGGAGCCTTCCTGTTTTTAAAAACAGCTCCGGGCGATGGTGGCGCACGCCTTTAATCCCAGCACTCGGGAGGCAGAGGCAGGTGGATCTCTGTGAGTTCGAGACCAGCCTGGTCTACAAGAGCTAGTTCCAGGACAGGCTCCAAAGCCACAGAGAAACCCTGTCTCGAAAAACCAAAAAAACAAAAACAAAAACAAAAACAAAAACCAGCTCCTAGACTGATTATATAAGAGGAGGTCCTCATGAAGAATAGCCTTTCAGTTTTCCCAGGAAATTTCTTCAGTTTTTGAATTTCAAAATATCTCCTTTTTTGCACATCTCTTTCATTTACCCCTCCCCCAGAAGAAAATACTTATTTTCCTTTTCTTCGGGAGTTTTATCATCCAACTTTTCTCTTGCTGCTGCCTTATTTTCTCTTTCCAAAATAAAACTGATTCTTTTCTGATCCCAACTAAATTCAGAAACCAAACAACAAAAACATGAATGTACTTTTAACAGAGAAGCATCATTTCTTTTCTTTAACACCATAGTGCTAATAAATATATCGTCTTTTAGAAATTTAGTTACAGAGATCATTAATTTTTTGTTCTGTTTTTCAGTAAGAATAAAAAGGGAAGCATTTTTTTTTCGTGTCTGTAAACTTTATGGAGAACACACTACTTGAATTTCCTTTGAGGAAATGTAAATTGGCAACAAAACACAGGATTCAGAAACAGAGCTGGAATACAATCACAGCCCATTCATTTTTTAGCTGTGCCTTTAACATGTCATTTGTGTTCATTGAGGATGTATCATTATCTGTCCCCTGAGAATGCTGTGAAGATGATACCTTTCCTGGTGTCTGGTCTGAGGTATTATATATTCTGATTTGTTTTTCCTGCATCTAAAGGAATCTTCATGTCTATAAGGTATTTCACAAACGACTTTACTACAAGCTGACTGATCACGCTTGTAATAACACACTTTCTATCTGATATAACCAAGAATTTCTGAGTCTTCACTTTCTTCCCAAATCATCTATGTAATGGTATGTATTAGTTCATTCTGGTTGCTTCTCAAAACTGATTCTTCATTTGAACTTTTCAGACAGATTTATCAGACTGTATTTTTTGTATTAAGGGGGAAATGTCTGGCAAAATACTATTGTTCTTTCAAAATGGCATAATACACACACACACACACACACACACACACGATACCATAAACAACTTTTGTAAATTTAACCAAATGTTATATTAAGATTTTGTTTTCAGTACAATATTATACCAAATATCTTAAATATAATATGCTATATACAACATTGCACTGCGAAGAAGTTTTAAATTTATAGCTTAGCAAATTATTCTCATGTTATTCTCATTGTTCACATCCATTCCAAAACAAAAGAATGGAGCAATAGAAGTGAAGGCTGGGAGGGGCCGAGTGTATGACTGTACCTCCAGCCTATAATGGGACTATGGGAGACATAACAGGATTCCCACTTCAAAGATAGATATTTCAAGAAGGAAACCTTTATGCAAATGCCGAGTCTCTTAACTAAGAACTGAATTGTTTTAATTCCATCGTGTGATTTGCAAAACCACAAACAAGCCAAGGTAGAGGCTTATGCTTGAGAGTTGGTATATTTGTGAAGTTAAGACAGAATTTTCCTAAGAGAGAAATGACAGGCAGCGCATAAAAATGAGAAATAACCATTTGGGTTATTTTTGAAAATCCTGAATAATGTCTCATATGGCAAGCACTATGTTATTTATGAAGCAATATTTTCTTAATGTGTTAACATATAATTGGTGGAATTAGAAATAAACACAATTCCTCATAAAAATATTAATGTATAAAATATGACAATATATTTATGGCAATAACCAGCTGCTCTATGATTGATTTGGAAATTGATTATTTACTCATGATAAATCATACCTGGTTCTATAAAACTAGTCAAAAATGCATGACTGGGGTGGAAGTTACTACTGTGTTTTACTATTTTGACAGAGCTTCAAACTACCTTCTAAATATTTATGTTTCTACTCATAAAAAAATGCTTCTCTCGGCTTTCATCTGCGAAGCTTCACTTTTCTGTGAATAACTGACCTTTGAATTTTTCCTCCTAAACCAAATGCTTATACCACTCAACCTTAGGGCTCAGGGAACATTATAAATAAGAGAAAGAAGGAATTTAAGAGCTAGATTATTGTGAAATATTTTACCTTGACAACGATGTGTTACATTTGTTTATGCTGTGGAATATTATTTTAACTGTTTAAAGGTGTGTTACATTTGTTTATGCTGCATCTGTTTAATTATGAAAAGATATGTTGCTATTCACCCAGCTTGCCTAAGGCATCTGATTGATCTAATAAAAAGCTGAACGGCCAATAACTAGGCAGGAGAGAGAGAGGTAGGTCGGGATGGTGAGCAGAGAGAATAAACAGGAAGGGAAACCTACACTCAGAAGAGAAGAGAGGAGGAGAGAATAAAAGAGAAACCCAGGGCCAGAAGCCAGGCAGCTGCCGGTCAGCCAGACACTAGGAGCAGTGAAAGCAAGATATACAGAAGGAAGGAAGGTAAACAAGTCACAAGGCAAAACAAAGTTGAAGAGAGATGGGTTAAGTTAAAGGAATTAGCCAGAAATGAACCTAAATTAGGATGAGCATTTATAATTAGAAGTCTCAGCCAGGCAATGGTGGCATGTGCCTTTAACCCCAGCACTCAGAAGACAGAGGCAGGCTGGTCTACAGAGTGAGTTCCAGGACAGGCTCCAAAGATTGGAAACCCCCATGCCCCCACCTATCAAAGAAGTCTCAGTGTCATGATTTGGGAGCTTGTTGGTGGCCCCAAAGAAAAAGCCTGGTATAGGAGATGTAATGGAGAAGGGATGAGAAATTCTGTCTTTCAGGTATGGTCTAGCCATCACTGGGTCTGCAATGGTCATTCATAGGTGAGAGAAGGGCTTATGGAAATCTGTAACTATTTACCTCTCCCTAGGAAATTATTGTGGGTGGATTCTGGGAGACAGAAATTCACTGTCCCTTCAGTTGTAATTGTGTTCCCACTAGCAAAACACACCAGCCTGCAATGCTTAGCTCCACATCAATGGGCACATTGATGACTATGGTTAAATTCAGCAGCTCCTAAAATAAACAAACAAAAACATGAATGTAAGAAAGAGACTTTAAGAGAGGTAAAGGGCTCTTAAGGAATGTAGAAGAGCATTAAGAGATGGAATGAGACAAGAGAAATGAGACAAGAAAATCCTTTGTAAACATGTTTAACACTGTAAAATAAATTTTAATAATAAAATACATATTTTTTGGAACTTAAAATTATACTTAAAATAATTTGTGACAAATAAAATTGTTTTGGCTTATAAAATGTAAAATTTCTCTACTTAATATCAGCACACAATATTCAGTTACTCCATTTACAGTTATAATTGTGATGGGCACAAAATAAATTTATAGACAGTAAAATTTATTTTACAATAAGGCTGCCATGATCTAGTACATTAGAATAAAGGATGGAACACTTACATACTATCTTTTAATGAAGTAATTAAAAACTGGTGGCTATTTAAACAAAAAGCAGAGCACCATGAGGGGCCAAGAGCAAACAGAATCCCTTGAAGAAGAAAGAACATTCAAAGTTGTTTATGGGCTTCATAATAAATGCATTTGATGCTTAAAATGTAAACAATGTTGTTGTGGCAACCTACCTGCTGCACAATGGGATTTGGACTTTTGTTTCTGAAGACTGGGATTGCAGAGCAGTTTGCTATGACACCTTTCAGGATTAACACTCAGGTAAAAATACCATATGTGCATTTGAGTTAGGCAAAGTTCAAGCTATAAAGACAAATCACTCACCTTTAATATTATTAATTGCTTTGTCAAATTATTATTGAGTACTTTCAGTGGGTCTAGCACTAACAGGTAAATTATAATCAAAGAGAACTTTAATAATAGAAGTAGCAGTGGGCCACATGGCTGCTGACTATGCATAAAGTAAAATTAATAATGCTCTGTCTTTGTTTTCTTTGAAATTTATAGGAAAAGAATCAATTTCTTTGACTTGTAAGATGGGCCCATGTATTAATGACTTTCGTGTTGCTGCATTGACAGAAAGGCTCACAGAAAAAAAGGGTTCAATTTTGTATGCAAGTCCAGAGAGTAGACAGTCCATCATGAAAGAGAGAACATGGCAATGGGCTTGTGAGTCTTGCCTGGCAGCAGGAAGCAGAAGAAACGGGAAATGAGACCAGGCTATGGGACATCAAAGACTGTCAAAGACTCCTGCATCTTTCTACATCAATGTTCTACATTCCAAAGGTTTCACATCTCTTAAATAATGTCATCAACTGGGGACTAAGAGCCTGCTGGGGACATGCTGTGTTTATATCACAGGATGGAGATGATGACTGTGGTTGGGTTTAGTTGTCAGCCTCAGATATGTGCATCAATTTCTGACTTGGACTGGAGGCGAATATTTTAGTGTTTGATCACCAATCTACCAATCTGCATTTCTACTTAAGAGAATGAAACATGTAGAGACTTTCTTTCCTAACCTTTGATGTCACAAAACACATTGAGTGATCTTTCTGAGTGAAGATTGGAAAAGTTAAAAGAAATTATATCGAAATGAAGTAATCACATAAGAGAATACACTTGTGACCTTTGGGTATTTATAGGGAATCTTATACCATTTTTATTTATTTTTCCTTCTACCACCATTCCTTAGTTTCCAGTCACCCTAATTCACCTCTGACATCCTGCTCTCTTGACATTTTATTAAAAATTTTAATTCCCGTATGAGGCAACTGGTATAGCGTGGATGTGCTTCTGGTCTCAGAAGGACTTTAGAATGTTGCTTATGTGTATA
>CADCXT010004280.1:590000-725000 GCA_902806775.1 Microtus agrestis
ATTTATTAACATTCTGATTTATGTTATTTAGTATTTGTGTAAGAACTTTTATCACTTCTTACAACTGATAAGTTTGAAGTTTTTCTATTTCTTCACAAACTAGTATTTAGAAAATAATTTATTTTTTTCTTTAATTATCTATATTTACTACTAAAATCAAAATGAAGCAATCAACATAAGTATGATCATTATTCAAAGAGAAAAGTAAGTAAAAGGTTTCATTCAAATTTAAAGAACTAAACAAATAGAAATTATATTATCTTTTATCATTTGTCATAGATTAGGGTGCTTGATTAGAGGTTATGTCAAACAAAAGTAGTATATGTAAAATGATAGTTGATTTTTTTCTTTTTTTCCCATTTTTATCTATCTATTTATTTATTAAAGATTTCTGCCTCCTCCCTCTCCCCCGGTCAAGTCCCCCTCCCTCGTCAGCCCAAAGAGCAATCAGGGTTCCCTGCCCTGTGGGAAGTCCAAGGACCAACCACCTCCATCCAGATCTAGTAAGGTAAGCATCCAAACTGCCTAGGCTCCCACAAAGCCAATACGTGCAGTAGGATCAAAAACCCATTGCCATTGTTCTTGAATTCTCAGTAGTTTTCATTGTCCCCTATGTTCAGCAAGTCCGGTTTTATCGCATGCTTTTTCAGACCCAGGCCAGCTGGCCTTGGTGAGTTCCTGATAGAACATCCCCATTGTCTCAGTTTGTGGGTGCACCCCTTGCGGTCCTGAGTTCCTTGCTCGTGCTCTCTTTCCTTCTACTCCTGATTTGGACCTTGAGATTTCAGTCCGATGCTCCAATGTGAGTCTCTGTCTCTGTCTCCTTTCATCGCCTGATGAAGGTTAATATTCAGGAGGATGCCTATGTTTTTCTTTGGGTTCACCTTCTTATTTAGCTTCTCTAGGATCACGAATTATAGGCTCTGAGCTGAACAGAGAATTCTCAACAGAAGAAGTTCAAATGGCCAAAAGACACTTAAGATCATGCTCAACTTCCTTAGCAATCAGGGAAATGCAAATCAAGAACTTTAAGATACCATCTTACACCTGTGAGAATGGCTAAAATGAGAAACAACGATAGCCTTTGCTGGAGAGGTTGTGGAGAAAGGGGTACACTCATCCACTGCTGATGGGAATGCAAACTTGTACAACCACTTTGCAAAGCTGTGTGGTGATTTCTCAGGAAATTCGGGATCAACCTACCCCTGGACCCAGCAATACCACTTTTGGGAATATACCCAAGAGATGCCCTATGTTACAACAAAAGTATATGCTCAACTATGTTCATAGCAGCATTGTTTATAATAGCCAGAACCTGGAAACAACCTAGATGCCCTTCAATGGAAGAATGAATGAAGAAAGTATGAAATATTTATATATATTAGAGTACTACTCAGCAGTAAAAAACAATGACTTCTTGAATTTTGCATGCAAATGGATGGAAAAAGAAAACACTATCCTGCGTGAGGTAAGCCAGACCCAAAAAGAGGAACATGGGATGTACTCACTCATATTTGGTTTCTAGACATAAATAAAGGACATTGAGCCTATAATTTGATAGTTGATTCTTATACTATAAAATATAACATTTCAACTATTCTAAAGAAAAGCAGAAGAAAGAAAAGAAGAAAGTTAGTGTGAAGAAATGCTTAGAGTATATCTCTGAGAAATAAGATTCTAACATTGATACCAAAGTCTGTCAGCCACCTAAGTATGATTAAACATATTAGGTCAAGCACTGTTTTATTAGCCGTATTACAAGGGAGATGACATATTGAAAATCTTTAGCACTGGTTTCCTGTCAGCAGTGAAAAATTTTACGTTAACATGATACCAACCTCTCCGTTCCAAGAGTTATTTATCACATAGAATAGATTGAAGTGCTGACCAGATGACCAGCAAAATAGATTGATTTTGACATAAAATAGTCTGGATAAAAAGTGAATCAGACAAGGAGGTGAATTGATACCTAAGCTGAAGTCTCAGTCCAAAAATGAGAAATTTTTAGCCAGCAACAAAGAAATAAGTCAGACGTGTCCTTTTAGGAACAAAATATTATATTGTACAGTCCTTGAGCAATGTCGAGGTAGCCACCATTTGAGGCAAGTAAGAGGTGAGTGCTGAAATCCCTGCTATGCATCTCAAGTACAAGCAAGATGCTCAGAGAAGCAACTGTTTCTAGTTGGTTTGTATAGGTTTCTATACTTGTGACTAAGGGTCCCCTTATCATCTGTAAACATCTTGCATCACCTTGAAGAAATTTTTATTACTGGAAATACAGGACCAGGAGTTAGGCAGATTTACTGACTGGTAAACAGAGAGGGAGATGTGCTATGACCATGGAACAAAGATGATGAATTTCCAAGCTGGCTAGCTTTTTACATTGCCATCTTGATTTGAGGAAAAAACTTGACAATTTACAAAACAGTCTTAGCTGGTTTCTTCCACAGGAGAGCCTACTGATGGACTGGCTCAACAAGTTCAAAGACGTGTTTATACTACAGTTTTGAGCCAAACAGCCATCCTGACTTTCATCAATTTGACCAACTCTAAATTAAAGTCTAAACCCTTTGAAGGTTCTTCTGAGACTTATAAACTGTCAGCCCTCAAAGAGATACTATATTTTGATTTCTCTGGAGTCTCCTTTCTGCTTTGTGGAGGTTCTCTCTCTGTCTCTGTCTCTGTCTCTCTCTTTGTATGAGTGTGTGTGAGGCTAAGTGTGTGCATATTTTCCTCCTTAATAAAGGCCTTTCTTCACTTGCTGATTCTGTCTCTGCTCTTGTTTCCCATGTGTGAGAATTTCTCCACTGCTGCCAATTGCACTAAGATATTTCCTGTCTTTTAATTTTTTTAAAAGGCAGAGAAAATAAACATTATCAAGAACCCTACAAGGTAACAGTACAATTTCTATCCCATGTATTTAAATCTCAAGCTTTGAATTTGATTGATGACTTATTTTTCATAGGCGTCCCAGTTTCCCTGCAAGTCTTGAACTTATTCTCATTTTACATAGGATGCAATTTCTGACTCTTTATTCGCCATAAAAAATGTCTTTTGGGGCTGGTGAGATGGCTCAGTGGTTAAAAGCACTGCCTGCTCTTCCAGAGGTGCTGAATTCAATTCCCAGAAACCACATGGTGGCTCCCAACCATCTGTATGAAGTCTGGGGCCCTCTTCTGGCCTGCTGGCACCAGAACACTGTATACATAATAGATAAATAAATCTTTTAAAAAAATGTCTTTTGCCTAAAACTGATCTTTACATTTTTGCTTTGGACCATATCCCCATACTCAGAGATTTGTAGCAACTCCCCCTTCCATGTTTTTGTCATGTTCTTTCTAATTCTGTAAAATCTAGTTCCATACTGCAGTTTGAATGTGAAATACCTTCACAGACTGATGAGCTTGGAAGGTTTGCTTTCTCAGCTACAATAGCTGTTTTTAACTTGGAGTAGAAGGCTGCCTGCCATAGATAGGCCTTTGTCAAGGCTTGGGAGTCTTACTCCTTGACTCCATATACATTCTGAGAACTCTGCTTCTTGGTCAGTCCTGATGGGAAGAAGTTACAAGCTCCCACTACCATGAACCAAATACAATGTCATATGGAACATTTTCTTCTGTATGATATCCTTTGAAGTGTGAGCCAAATGAACTTCACCTCACTCAAATTGGTAGGGTCAGATAATGGGTCACAGAGACATAGGAGCAACAAATATAATCTAATACAAATGAACTGGAATAATCAACATTTGTTTATCAGAGGAAAACAAAACCCTTCCTTTCCCTCTGTTTCTTTTCTTTCTACCACACTCCTCAACATTCATCATTCACATTTCAACTCCACCTCTACCCCAGACTGTCAATCAACATTCCCCACCTCTTTCATGGGGAAACAATCTTCTCATTTATCAATTTATTCAACTAAGTGGGATGAAGAGGCCTCAGTCCTTCAGTCATTTACAGATTGGATTATAGTCTTAATATGACCAGAGACTTCGCTTCCTCTAGTATCCATTTTGTGGCTTGCTCCACTCTATCTTATGAGACCACTGTCCCCATTCTGTCATTTTCTTTTGTTTCCTTGGTGTTCTGACCATGTTCTTTCTTTTCTCTTTCATCCTCAAGATATTTTTAGAGTATTTTTTATATTTCCATGACCTCAGTCACCAATACCTTACTTTTGATTTTGCATCTTAATCTCTCGTGAATATTATACTTAAGGGACTTAGAGTGCCCTATGGAGTTTACTAGGATGCACAAACGAAACAATATCCCAGGTGAAACTCAATGTGCATTAGAAATTCACTACAGATGCTTTCTACTTGGGTGGATACTTCCTGTATCAATGAAAAGCATAATCACATCGCTCACATCATTATACATGAATACAATTGACAATGGAGTAAGCGATATTCAGAAATTAAACGCAGCAATAGATTCAGTTAACCTTTGTACAGCGTATAATTATTATCCTAATTTTACAAAGGGAGGAGCTTGGCCAGACTGAGGTTTCTCAAAGTCATTTCTCTTGCGAAGGGATGTCCATTTTTTATATCATTTAATATTCACCAGACTGTTTTGAAAATCCATTCTGACTCTACTTCACAAGGCACATTAAAGTCACAAGCGCAGTTGTACAAATTGATATCTATCAGTCTCTCACCTCAGTATAACAAATCATGCACTGATTCCCCAAAGTGTGATGTTTTCTTGTTTTTGTTTTGTTTTGTTTTGCTTTTTAACAAACATTCAACTTCTACCTCTTTGATTATCTTCCATATCAATCAATCATTCTAGCTATCATAGCCAGGAACCTAGCTAATATTCTTTACTCTTTCTTCCCCAGTTTACCACAGTAGCCTCAAAAATTAATTTTCAATACTTTTAAGGCTTCTAAGAGTATGTGACTATATAATTGTATAAAAATTTTGTTAAATTTTGAAAAAACTAAGTTTCTTAATCAATTTCACACTACGTGTGAAGTCTGAAGTATGAATAGAATAACCATAAATTTTAAAATGTTGTATTGAAATTGGATTTTACAAATAGAAAGATTTTTAGTATTTTAAAAATTCTTCACCATCAATATTTGGAAATTTGCATTATTTTAATTAAATTAATCTTTTAATTCTTAATATAAAAAAGCAACATATTTTTACTTAGATATACTATTTAAAGAAGCAATAACTTTATAATCTATGCCTTTGATAGTAGAAAGAGCTCAACAAGAATATAACTCGCTTGTCAATGTAAGGGCATCTTAGTTGACAAGAAAAATATCTGATATATAACCACTTTGATTTTTGTTTTTTTCTCTGCTGAGGTAACTTAGAAATGGATCCAACATCTATTTATCTATCTATCTTCCGATTTTTTAAAACATTCTACATATTTTGCATAATTTTTTAATTCTATCAATGTTTTAGTATAAATAGTTATTAATTAACGTGGAATTTGAAATGCTCACAAGAATAAAAATAAAATTTTAGGGCATGAAAAGCAGTCATTGGTGTTTAAAAAAAATCAATAAATAGCAGGTACTTAGCATCTTTAGTTTCCAAACCTACACAGTCAACCTAGTGCAGACTAAAATGCTTGCAGTTAATTGCTTCCTTACTAAACATGAACAGACATTATTTTTCATTATTCCCTCAGTGGTACAAAAAGAACTGCACAGCATGTGTATTGCACTGTGTGTTATATGTAATTAAGACACAATTTCAAGAAGAAGGAAGATGCACCCAAATTCCATTTAAATTCTTCATCAATTGTTATGGCAAACCTAAGCATGTGTAGATTTTGGTGTTCACAAAGATTCTATACTCAGTCTTCTATGAATAGTAAGGGTGGTTTTTAAATTATTGCCAATCAGAGTTAACACATGAGATAGTGCAACTCACATTCCAGCTTTGAGTGGCTGTATATGTCCTTTGTCATTAACTAAGTAAATGAGTAAAATGTAAGCTCTAAAGAGAATAAATGTCTCATTGTTTATTTCACCAAAATCAATAGAAAAGAGTTGATTAAGAAATCATGTGTTTGGTCCCATTAAATTGCAACTATATCCATTATGGACATAATTTAATAAACATGCAGAAGAAAGTAATTTACAGGGGGTTATGCTTTAGGAATATAGTCAGTTTTAAGTGCCAATTTTAAGTTGCACATGTATAAAAGGGATTTGAATACTAGGAATGAATCCCAATTGAATTTTGATAATATTACACACATACACTCTATTATATGTGCACACATGTTATATTATATGCACACACACAGACACACACACATGTACACAAATGGAGATATGGAGGGCAGGGTGTGAAACAGAGGGCTAGCAGATTGAAATGACTGATTCGAAGCCATTTGCTAAGGACAGTGCACCTGACTCTGACTGTGACAAAGATGGTAACTTTGTCTTGCTTCAGCTGTTAATTTCCAAGTTAACCTTTTTGATATTAGTTCTTATAGTTCTAATTAGACTCAGTACAAGAGCACACACACACACATGAGCAGACTTTAATAGCACAATTCGAATACCATTATTTTGAGCTCCAAGTAGGAAAGGACAGTCTTACTCAGGTGCAAACTCATTTGCAATTACCTTCATAAAATAGAACCATTTAGTAAATGTTTTTTTTTCACATGTTCATCTGCTCAGGTAGTCCTAATGCAACACTACAGGTTGAATAGCCAAAACTTTCAGACACTTCTCACTGCCTGGATGCTATAAAACCAACATCATGGTCGACTTCACCAGGCTTTATCAATGAAAGTCTTCCTCTGCATTTTTACAGAGGAGAAAGAGAAAAATAAATGTCCCTTCTTGTAGAAATAATTCCTCCACATGGGACTGTTCATGATGACTGTATCCTGCTATCCTAAATACCTTCTAAACATCCCACCTACTGACGTCATCAAAATGGAGGTCAGGACTTCAGAAATTGGGATGCGATGCAATCCAGTCTACAACTAATATATATATATATTAGTATAAATTTTACTAATTATTTGAGTATTTTATTTAGTGTGTTTTGGTCATATTTATCACTACACTTTTCATAACTCTTTCATACCTTCCCCAAATTCTCTTATAAATATTTAAAATGTATTATTGCTTTGTCAAGTATCACTAATTTAAAACCAGGTATAATATCTTTTATAGATAAGAGTAAGAGGGAAAGTAGCTTTCTGAATTATATTTTTTCAGATTGATAGAAAAAATATTTAAAACACTTAAAAATAAACATGCACACACATTGTGCTTATATACATACATACATACATACATATATACATGAACAAAAAATACATGCATGCACAAACCTAAACCTGTACACATATACATGCACACACAAAGAGATGCATGCATGAACATACAAATACGTACACATCGATACACATACACAAACACACACACACACACACAGACACACATGTTCTTGAACAGTGATTCTCTACCTTCCTAATGCTACAATCCTTTAATACAGTCCCTCACATTGTGGTGACCACAATGATAAAATTATTTTCATTGCTGCCTCATGACTGTATTTTTGCTACTGTTATGAATCGTAATATAAATATCTGTGTCTTCTGATGGTCTTAGGTAACCCCTGTGAAAGAATCTTCATTGATCATTGGGGTTATGACCCACAGTTTAAGAACCACTTCGTTAGAGTAAAGCCTGTAGAACTAGAACTTGTGCCTCAGAATCTGGGCATGCCTTTAGCATTGTTTCACAATTTAAAAATGAAACAAGTTGTTTGCATGTGTGTAAATATGTGCATGTGGAGTGTTCGTGTATGTGTTACTTTTTTCTTCAAACCCATTTGAGTAATAGTTTTCTTTTAAATGATCTTTTGGATCACTTTCAAGCCAGAAGCATTTTTCACGCTTATCAGCCAGACAGCAAATACGAGGGAAAAGGATGATCGACTTAAACTGACATCTTCAAAGGGTGTTTTAATTTGAAGAAGAAATTATGGAATCAATTATGCTGTCCTAGGGCCAGATTTAATTTATTCTTGAGCTACATTTCTTTTTTCATAACTGCTTCTTGAAGTGCCCTATAAAAACATAGTCACAATGAATTTAGATTTTGTAGATTGTTCCCTTAACCGTAGACATTTAGCTCTTCCCACTCTTAAAGTAGTTTCCATCGTAGTCTTCACTTATCAGGGGTAGAAACAAGTTAGAAGGACTCGGTGGAACACAGACATCAGCGTTCCTGGCAAGTAATGAGAAATATGAATAATGAATAGCTCTGATACAGTGTCTCAGCGGCATTGTAAGCAGAGCCACAGCCCCCTTTAAAGTGGAAGCATGCTCATTGCTGCTATCTCGCGGAGCAATTTTCTGGACTGACTATCTTTCGGTGCAGTCAGGCTACCCTCTTCATAGTGTGGGTCACATGAATATCAGCAGGCTTGTTACAGCTCAAAGTGAGCTGACAGCTGCCAAGCTTGCTAAGCAGAGATTTCATTTTCATTACCAGTAGGTGAACTGCTCCATGAGTCTCTTATTAAGGTCAGTCTGATTCAATAGCCTTAACCTTCTTGAAGCCAGACTGCTTTCCTTCTTTTCCCCTGTCTTTTTATTGCTATCATCTGTTAACCAGGGAAATGCCATAATAGACTAGCTTTTTTTTTTTACAAAACAAGATACAAAAATTTAATCCTAGTGTTTCTAATGAAGCATTTTTATATATTTTAAAATTAAAATTGTATTGTTCACAATAATTTAAGGCTTTCCTAAAGTATGGAAAATATCATCATCTTCAGATAAGTCTTCCCAACCTTGAACATGCACAGCATACAATTATAATATACAATGAAGAAAAGCTCAGTTTGGGTGTGATGATTGTTAAGATAATGAAATAAACTCAATGACTGGGAACAATAGAAGAACAGACGGAAGAAAGAAAACAGTTAATTGTGAAGCTGGAATGAAAGTTACAGAATCTAAACCAAAGGAAAATGAAATTGGCAAAAATGAACAGAATATGAGAGATAAGTAGAAAAATAGCAAATAAGACAAAGAATATGACTGAAAATGTGAATAAAAACATTATCTTAAAAGTTCTGAAATCTGGTAAAATTTTAACTATATAAATTTAGGGAGCTGGGCACACTCCACTAAGTAATTTCAAGAGTTCCCAAACAGCTCCCCCTAAAAACTAAAGAAATGTCACCGACTCTTTAAAATGTTTTCAGTAAAATAGAGAAGGACTATATTCTTCCACAGCCATTTTAGGGACCCAGAACTACCTTGAAACAAAAACTTAGACAAAGGCAATGAGTAAGCCTTCACTACAGAGTAAGAAAATAAGTCTTTGTTTAAAAAAAAAGAAAGAAAGGGGGATAAAATATAATATATTCAAAAACTGCAGGTAATTACAAGGTTATTTCAGCATAAAGCATTAGTTCAATTTGTAAACATCAATAATGTTGCTGACCATATTAATAAGCTGAAGAAGAAAAATCATGTGATCATGCCAAAACAAAAGTTGCATTTGAAAAATTCATCTTCTATCCATTACTAAGCCCATCGGGAACCAGGAGAAAAGGGGGACCTCCTTCAGTGCGATAAATCACATCACAAACTGACAGGAGGTAACACCAAAATTTGTATTTAAAGACTGAATTGCGTTGCTCTAAAATCATGAATAAAACTGGAATGCACATTATCACATTTGTTTATTTTCATGATAGTGTTAAATATTATCTTGCTATAAGTTATAGTGATATAAATAAAATATAAAACATGCGTGATGATACTGACCAAATATAAAAAAAATAAGTCATTTAGAACTATAAACAGAAGCCAAGAGAACATGGGAGAAGAAACTGCTTTCACCCTGTTTGTGCCACTTTCATTGGTAAATTCATCTCTCCTGTGGCTATGGCATTCCTGCCTTGATGTTACTTTCTTATTAATTAAATTTATTCATTTATTTTAAATCCTGACTGCAGTTTACCCTCCCTCTTTTCCCTCATTCCCTCCCTCTAGCTCCCCACTGCCCCATCCCAATCTACTCCTCTGTTTCTGTTCAGAAAGAGATAAGCCACCTGTGGATGTCAACAAAGCAGGGCATATTAAGTTGAGGCAGGACCAAGTTCCTCCCCTCTGAATTAAGGCTTGGTAAAACAACCCTGTATGAGGAATAGGTTCCCAAAAGCCTGCTAAAGGGTCACGGACAGGCCCTGCTCCCACAAGTAGACCAAACTACACAACAGCTACATGTATGTAGAAGGCCTAGTTGGGTCCCATGCAGGCTCCTCAGCTGTTGGTCCAGATTCTATGAGCTACTATGAACCCAGGTTAGTTTTCTCTGTGGTTTCCATTCTGATGACTTTGAACCCCCTGACTCATACAATCCTTCCTCTCTCTTTTCAATAGGATTCCCTGAGCTTGTCTCAGTGCTTGGCTGTGGGTCTCTGCATCTGTTTCCCTCACGTGCTCGATGAAGGCTCTCTGATGATAATTAGGGTACTCAGCAATGAGTGACCAAGGTCATTTAGTGACAAAAATATATCTGTAGCCACAGAAGATTTGGCGTTCTGAAGCAAGAATCTGTATCAACCAATGATCTAAGTTAGTTTGCTTGCTAGTGTGAAACAATTCAGATTTTAAAATGCTAAGTGAAAAATCTCAAGGGATATTTCTTTCAAATTTTACTGAAGGAAGCCTATATGATATCAAGAGCAATATTTGAACTATTTTCAGCATTGTTTTCTATTTTAAATGTTTCCAACATACTGAAGTAATTCTAGAGGTCAGTCTGATTTGGATAACTAGTTATAAAAAATGAACCAATACTTTTAGACATATGACAATACTTTCAAATTAGACATTTCAAATAAATCCCAGTAGAATAATGTAATATCTAATACAGTTATAGAATTTTTCAGGATACTCAAACCAAGGATACCCCAATCACTGCACTTCATGAGTACAATGACCTCCATGCTTTTTTCTCACCTTTTTATAGAACTATATCTAGCATATAGGTTAATCATACTTTTAAAAATTGTCTGAAAATATAAAGACAATTTGAAAGTTGAACTTTGATAAATACCAGTTTTATAGAACCTCTTCTGACATGAAATGGGGAACAAATCGTATTACATTACTGGTGAAATATGGAAGGGTGATGATGTCTACCATAGCAACAAGGTGATATGTTTTCTCTGTATGCAAGATGGATAGCCTTGAACTCTGGATCTTTTGCATCAGCATGCAACCACAGCCTTCAGTAGCAGATTATTAAACAAGAATATATGCTTATAGATGTGCTGTTTTGAATTTTCTTGTATTATGATGCCTTCAAAAGAACCAACATGTATTTTGGTGACATCTTGTTCACCTCATGTTTAGCTAGTCATATTTGTGACACTTTAAGTGTGCAGTTTCTGATATTACTAGGGGATACAACGTCACAGCAAACTTCCTGATCTTCTGTCTTTTAAAGTCCTTCACTCCCTCTTCCATAATATTGCCTGAGACTTAGCTGTGGGATTGTTTTATAGATGTATCATCCACTGAGACTGTACTCCACAAATCTGCATTATGATTGGCTATTTTGTTCTCTCTCTGTTGCAAGAAAAGTTGCTTTGATGAAGTATGAGGACTTACAGGGGAAATCCATACAGACTTCAATAAAACTAAAAGAACTACAGACAACTAATGAATGCAGAGAATGGAAAAATGGCCTTTTCACAGGAAACACGCTTCAGTTGGTTACCCAGTACCAAACAGTCAGCACTAAAGAGATACATATAATTAAGACTATACAGACTGAGCTGATTTTATGTGTATGCATGTGTACACACACATGCATACATACACATATATATGCATGCAATAACATTTAATGCAAAAAATAGGTCATGGATTTGAAAGAGAGAAAGGAGAGTATATGAGACATTTTTCAGGGAGAATAAAGAAGGGAGGCATGATGCACTTATAACCTCAAAAATGGAAAAATCAAAAGTACTGACACAAGTTCTTACAAAAGCATCTTACTTAATGATTAATGGAAAGTTTCAGAATTTGTATTCAGGATATTCAGCTCTCCATATTGAAGGTGCACTAAAAGCAAAGCCAGGTAAAGTTATTAAAATTCATGAAAGAAACTCAGGACAATCAAAGAATACAGTTCTGCTATAAATATTCTCCAATTAGTTGGCTATCTGTGACTTGATGGAGATATTGAATACAAGAGTTGCAATCACTTTCCCTCACTTCAATCATATTAATGTACCCCAAATTAGAAATCAAATCGAAATATGTGTGTTTCCTTAAAAGGTATATGAAATAGGTTTTATGACTAAGTTTCATTTCTTTTTAACAGAACCTAAAATTTTCTTTTATTAGTAATTTGTATTTATTCACCATGTTCTATAAGAACATTTTTATCCTTTTATATAATATTCTTTGAGTGTATTAACACCCACACCTTTATAAATTCCTCCTTCCTCATTCACCCTCCCAATAATGACCTACACTTTTAGTCTAAGAGTACTGTAGATTTATATGTATCTACAAGCCATGACACAGAGGGTTGATGGCCTGAGCCACTCACAATTTGATACCTTATTATATTAGAGACTGATTTCACACAAGGACATTGGCATCAGCAGATACAACTTAGAACATTTGTATTGCCAAAATTGTCCATTGGTTTTGATTACTCCATATTCAGGTTTTAAGAAAATTAATCTGTTTTTACAGAGTGACTGCAGTTTTCTTTTCATACAGGAATGTATGAGGCTGAATGCGCTATGTCTTTGCTCACCTTTGGTGCAGTGGTAATTTTACTTCAGCCATTCTAAGAGTAGATCATGTTCTTTTAGCATTTACATGCTAATTTCTGCTATCTAAGCATGTTAATATATGTAAAAAAATATTGGCATTTATATCTCCACTTCAGTAATATGAACAATTTTGATTGTACTTCTTAAAACAATACAGAGCTAATTATTATGTATGTTAAAATTGAAGGCAACAATATTTTGTCAGAAATGTGTTTTGAAAATAATTTCTCTCTATTCAAAGCTTGTATTCATTTTGCATAACAATATTTTATAAAACCAAAATTTTAATATAAGTAAACTGAAAACCAATACATTTTATGGATATTTTTTCCCTTACCAAATTGAAGACTCTTTACTAAGACTCTCCTATAATTTTTAATTTTTAAATTTTTTTAACATGACAGAGTAAGAAATATACTTTAATATATAAATAAATTATGAATAATCAAAATATTCAGAGAGATTTTTACAATTATTAAAATCTTCAGATGAACAAAGGCATAATAATAATCTTCATGCAAACATATCAATCAATGAAAAATATTTAAAAATAAACATAAAATATATAAAAGTCTAATCAACACCTAAAAAGCTATCAATCTGAGCAAACACCAATGACAAGTTTGTTAATACTATTATTTTTTTATTGATTTTTATTGAGCTCTACATTTTTCTTTGCTCCCCTCCCTGCCTCTCTCCTCCCTTCAACCCTTTCCCAAGGTCTCCATGCTCTCAATTTACTCCAGAGATCTTGTCTTTTTCTATTTCCATGTAGATTAGATATATGTATGTTTCTCTTAGTGTCCTCTTTGTTATCTAGGTCGCTGGGATTGTGATTTCTGGGCTGGTTTTCTTTGCTTTATGTTTAAAAAACATTTATGAGTGAGTACATGAGATAACTGTCTTTCTGGGTCTGGGTTACCTCACTCAAAATGATTCTTTCTAGCTCCATCCATTTGCATTTTTTTGGCTGTGTAGTACTCCATTGTGTAAATGTACCACTTTTTTTTTTTAATCCATTCTTCAGTCAAGGGACATTTAGGTTGTTTCCAGGTTCTGGCTATGACAAACAATGTTGCTATGAACATAATTGAGCACATGTCCTTCTGGCACGATTGAGCATCCTTTGGATATATACCCAAAAGTGGTATTGTTGGGTCTTGAGGAAGGTTGTTTCCTAATTTTCTAAGAAATCGCCACACTGACATCCAAAGGGACTGTACCAGCTTGCACTCCTACCAATAATGCAGGAGTGTTCCCTTTTCCCCCACAACCTCTCCAGCATAAGTTGTCATCAGTGTTTTTGATCTTGGCCATTCTTACAGGTATAAGATGGAATCTCAGAATTGTTTTGATTTGCATTTCTCTGATGACTAAGGATGTTGAGCTTATAAGTCTCTGGTTAAATTTGTTGATTGTAAAAATTGTGAGACTATTGAAAGCTTTGTTGTTAGTATCTTTAGTGTTATTTACTTTTGAAGGTATTCTTTCAATATTTTTATGGGATTTTGTATAAAAGTTAATTGGGTATGCTAACATTGGTCTATGTCTTGTATCAGTGTCTCTGCCAACTTGCAGTTTGATTACTATAGCTATATAAAACACACCTTACAATGTACACATTATTTTCTCATATTGTCAAAGAAATCTTTAAGGTTCAGAAAGTCTAATCAACATGCAAAATTTAACATGTAAAAGCTTGTTGAACATTTGTCGGAATAGTATTCCTATATTCTTTAAATTATCAGCATTTTTAATATTTATCATAAAACTCCTGAATTTTGTTAGACTTTTATCTTCTTTCATTTTGAGAATATATATGTATTTCATTTTTATTAATGATCATTGTTAGTATACAGAGACAAAAATGATTATTGATCTTGACAGGGTTGCACATGTTTTCAATGCATCATGTGGTTGGTATGACCAACAGATTTATGTCTATTTTCAGCTAGCCTGTTTTATATAATAAGATTGAAGCTGCCTATGGTGACATTGTGGAATCCTGTTGCAATAATCAAAAATTACTGTTTTATTATTCACCTTTTAAGCTCTGACATTGTGACACAAATTTAGGGTGGGATTTCCTGATTAAAATAATGTAAGTAAGAATGTCCCTCAGTAAGGGCACACTGGCAGTGCTATGGTCAGCAGGAATCATGCAATGAGAGTTCAGCTGATAAGGCAGAAGGCTGACCCACCAGGAGGAATGCCTTCTGATGGAGGCAAACCCAGCTTGCAAGGCGCTGGGCCCACCACCTTTTGCATATCTACTGATTCTCACAGAGGACCTCTTGTGAAGCCATAAGCACTCTCCCTTGGTGCAAAATTCAACAGAGTATAAATTATTGGGCATAATTCTTTTCCATGTACTAGAGTATTGGGTCATCCTCCCACTCTGTGGAACTTCCAGTGAGAAGTTGAGTCGCAAAGTCAGTAACCTTGGTTCCCACAGTGTAATCTCCACTTCATTCCCTGAGATATATTCGAAGCCACCTTCCTGCAACTATCTTCCATTTGGCAGGACATGCAGTCAGGAAAGGAGTCTTTCAGATAGATGACATTATATAAAACAGGCTAGCTGAAAATGGACATAAATCTGTTGGTCATACCAACCACATGATGCATTGAAAACATGTGCAACCCTGTCAAGATCAAGATAAAGGACCGTCTAAACTCAAAGAATTGCCTTTGTTGTGCATGTGTATATACAGAATAGGAGAACAGCAGGAGAATAAAGAAACCGATGCAGAAAAGTATGTAGTGGAGAATTGATTTCATACTCAGATCTAAGTCCTTTGCTTGCTGTGAGTCTTCTTCTGGACCCTGAGTGGACACTGAGGTTGGTACTCAGAGGTTCCCAAAAGCTAGGCCCCTGTTCCATGTCAACCCAGGGAGGCAGATCACCCTTTGCTGAGCCTTCAGGAAAGGGTGAGCCAGCTGGGCCTATGACCACCTGTGCTTTATGCAGTGAAGCCCTATTGTGTGGCCTCGGATGATGTCTATGCCATATGTTACCATCTAGGGCCATATTGGTACAAGTGGCCTGCAGTGCCACCTGAGACCATGGTGCTGCAGATACCACAAGGATGTGGGTCCGAGATCACTCCAAGGGCCACATCTGGGTCTAAGGTACTGCTACAGCCAGGGTTTGTGTTGACATCCATGATGCACATTACCGCCAAAGGTCATTCAGAGGTCTGTGGTCTATACTCCAGCCCAAAGTCACAATGGCTTCCCAGGGCAATGCTGCTGCCTGGGGCCATATTGATGCTGCCACATGAAGCCTTGTTAATATCTAGGCCTGCGCTGCCACCAAGAAGAATGTCTGGGTGTGTGGTCCTACAACAATAGAAGGCCATATTCATGGCCTTGCACCCGTGGAAACAAAATCTTACTTGACAAGGGCCAGTAGTCCATAAGACAGTCTGGGAATCTGCAAAATTCATATAGTTTGTGGGATCTTTTCTTTGTCATTATATTGGTGATTCTCTGGATGATTTTTTTAGTTTTATTTTATCCACCACAGGTACAATAACTTTAATTTTCCTAAAACTTCTCTTCTTTTCATATATTTTTCCATAAGCTTCCACAGGAGGATAATGTTTCTCAAATCTCTTAACTGGACTTACTAACTCCTAATTCTGGGGGGGGGGCTTTCCTACCTCAATAGAGGTAGTTAGGTATATATGAAGAAAGAACACTTGGAGCATTAACCATGTCTCGGAGTTCTGGAAAGGAAAACAGGGCATGCAAACACAAGATAGGGAAAAGGCCTCAGGAATACACATAGTGTATTCCTGTTGATAGTAAGCTCCATGAGCACCAATTGTATAGAGTCAACGATAATATCTAGTATATTCTAATGAGAATAATACAATGTAAAATATGGAGTGGAAACATCCATCTTCACCGTACACTGGAGCTTATATTGGTGGGAGAAGTGTGGTATGATAAGAGGGGAAAAGAGTACTTTGGCAATGTCTGCCAGACAGAGAGATTGAGACATGGGACCCTCTTGTAGGAAAGGGACCTGTACCAACATATATCTTGTAGACATGAAAGAATTGTCTGGGTTTGAATACTGTTGTCCTTAAAGCATTGTACCCATGTCTACTACTTTTTAACTTTGTAATCTCAAGCAGCTGCCAGCTGACTTATATGCTGCAAGAGCAGGGTGTGTCTGGCTCGATGTTTAGTTAATCCTGAAAAAATGCTGAACTCTATGTCTAGAAGAAGGTTATTCAGGGGGTGGAAAGGTGTATTAGAGGAAGCATAAAGGGGGACAATGGGGGGCTTTCAAACTGATCACAAAGTATTCTGTAAGTTGTGATATAGTTCTTAAAGTCACAAATAGAAGCCAATAATAAATCTGTACATGTAACCCTGTTAAGAAAAACTATGTTTAAGTTTAAATAAAGACACCTTGAGATGTTCGGTGCCACTTTAGTGCAATCTAATTGGTGGTCAGAAGTTTTCCATTGGCCAAAACCCCTTCCCCACCACAGGACTTGAACCTGAGCCAAGACTGCTCCCCCCCGCAGTGGGCTTGATCGCTTTATTCACTCTAAGTTGCAAAGCAGCCATCTTAACTACTTATAAAATGACATGTTAAAATACCCGAGAATCATATAAGTGAAGAGTAATTTTGTTTGATTCCTCTGCCATCATAAAGCCCCTAAAATTGTACAAGATTCTGGGTAAGCCAATAGTGCTCACAAAGGAAGCAAAATAGCACCCAAGCCAAGAAGCTACATTTAAGGGACCTGAGGAAAATGCTTCGATGTTTTTCAGTTGGTTTTGGATTGTTTCTATTCTTTGTACTTTTGTGTTTTCTTTTTTTAATAGGCATGTCTTTCAGGGAAGTGAAATGGGAGACTATTATCACATAGATGATGAGAATCTTTACATTTAAATGCTCTATCTAACATTGTAGGCATTGGACCTGCATTTTGAATGCATTTTGTTCCTTTGCTTTTCAAAAGTGACTGAAGTTGAAGAAGCACACTTTAATGAGTAAATCTATAAAAGAAAAAAAGTTAGCTCAATGAGGAAATGCTAGTCATTTCAAGGTCTCTGTCATTTTTCCTCAGATACATCACATACCAAGTGCTGAAAAGAGGTTTTCAATCCCAACAAACATTGCTTTAGCATTTTATTCTGATCTGCCTATTTTCTCTGTATGTAGAATCTGTTAGGAACCAAATGACAGCTCACTAATAAATTCAGTGAAACGAGTTAAAGTGACAAGCAAGTGGCTATAATAAAGTGTACACACTGGCTCTTTTAAGAGTTAACTTTTGAACAATTACTGGCCTTGATGCACATGAATGGCTGACACACATACATAAGAGGACATAATGGAGAATTATTGCATTACCTGTAAAGGCTTCTTGTGCTTTGGAAGCTAAAGCCAGTGGCGGTTGAGCTTGGCAGCTTTTGAAATCTTGTCTTTCCCCCTCACAATCAGGCTGTGAGTATATATCAAAAATAACCATGCTAACACCAGCACTGATTATAGCACCCAAGCTGTCATCATTAGCACTCAGATTTCTTAGCAGGTCACCTTATTTGAAGGTGTGCTTTAGGCTGCCCTATTTTTCTTTCTTTCATGTTACTCCTGTCCAGTCCTTTTGAGTTGCTGGTGTAAGAGTACTTTCTTACTCTTCCAACAGATCGTGAGCATTAAAACACAGTCATGTTGTTGACATCCTAGCCCACCAGCCTTGATCATGAGCTCAGCCAGAATAGATTGAAGGTGGTTGTTACTCTTTTTTTCTACCTCAAAGAAGCCATTCAGTCATCACAACCTCGAGGAAACAGAAATAGTATGAGGTTCATCAGGTAGCAAAAGACATATGTATGTCATTCTAGGAAATCAGCTGCAACTTTAAGTAAAAGACACTTATTTAAACACAGCTAAGAGCTGCAGAAGAACTAAAACAATAGATGGCTTCTTGATTAAAGTCAATGATGTGGGTCCTGTGTGTGTGTGTGTACAAGTATGCTTTTGTGTAGATTAAAAAACAAGATAGAATGAGACAAACACTATCTTACAGCTATGTCTACCTCCCTCTTCATATCTGTTGAGATTGAACAAATAGAAGCAAGGCAAATCTCACTGTCAAGACTGGATATCTGTGAACATCAAAACTGGTCATAGGATCTCTTCTAAAATGAAAAACAGATGGAAAATCTATGTCTCCTCTGCTATGAGTATAGGCGTACATAAGTGTATATATGTGTATATTAGTGTTTATAGATAGTAAAGTTTATATATAAGAATTTATCAGTTGAGAGAAACTAAAGTATCATTCACTGAAGAGGTAAACTGCAAATTTTGCTCCCTATGGTCTTTCAAAAGAGAAATGGGAACATATTGCTGGCACCAAAAATAAGAAAATGTATGACGATGCCGAAGAATGAATGGTTCCCTGCTGTGTGATTCCTAGGCAGAAGCATTCTTCAAGGACATTCATACCAGCAAGAGCATCAGCGGTTTTGATTTCAATTTCAGTTGCGATCATGAAAGTCAAGTAGCATATTGGAATTCCTATGTACGCTTAATTACACTATCAAATCTGTTAAGTTTTTGTGGCCAGCTAGGGAGAAATAAGAAGGCAGGGAAAGCAAATCACTAGATTAAATAGAAAATGTTCCACTCCTAACTACTCTTTTATTCTCAAGTTTTAATCTAAGAGTCAAATCTCTCCTCCATACTGAGAAAGTGTGATTAAACAAACAAGAGTGATAGAAATCTAATCTAATTTGTAAATTTAGGTTTCAGTAGCTATCTAAGTTGACCATAACATTTTTTTATGGATGAAATAAAGCCTCTCTCACTTCTACAAATGAAGCACTGTGGTGATCAGAAAGAGGATGACGCCGAATATCACCAATCCTGAAAATTTCTAACCCAGGAGAAGAGTAAAGGGATCGGTTTTCATTGATTTATTATGATATTATGTACTAAAGTTTCTTCTTTCATGTTCTGGTAAACTATTGCAATGTTGGAAAATGTACTCCAAAGTTCGAGAATAATAATACCTCTATTTATATGCCAATATACAGTATATAAAATCCTATGAAATAATGTCATCTATAAAATAACTACTATTTTAAAAATAGTACCATGTTGCTCAGGTCATAACAGTTTTTGCTTTTTAAAACTAAAGTGGAGAATTTTCTTATTTTAATATTTCTTTTGATTTTTGACCAAATAAATCATAGAGCATAAAGTGGTTTATAATTCCTGATCCTGCAGCCTTTAATCACTAACTGCAGGGATTAAAGATAACTCAACACACATGGCGTAAGATTGTCCTAAATCTCTCGCTAATGTTTTCTCACTTTCTTTATATTACCATTTCGTTCTCTTAAAAAACACTCGTAAGTTGAAAAAATTACATGATCAGCTCATCTTATTCAGAAGAAAAAATTTAAAATTGTAATTTGAAGTAATTTTATTCATACCCGCTCAAGTGGGAAATTATTACTGAAGTGATCTGTAGAAGCCACAGTAATAGTCACACCTTGAAATATTGAAATAAGTGTAGCTACCATTTAAAAAGCAATGGACTTCTTATTGATTGTGTTAATAGATAGAGGTGAGAGTCTTTTCTTTGTATACCAAGAAGGTTTAATATGTAATGGACTATATTACTATGAAGCTGTGGCCTAGGGAAATAATTTCTCACTATAGAAGTGAGAAAGTGTTATTAAAATCATATGATACCATGAGACTTTCTTCCAGTAAGATGATAGTTAATCAATTTCTGGAAACAGACTGTATTAATATTAGTTGTTATCTTATTATTTTACTACATTATAGATGGGTTTTAGCACTTAGAATTCATTTTCTCTATTTTAAAAAGTCATCTGAGCATATTGGCTTGCCCTTCTGGCTCAGGAAGTATTTCTGTGGCCTGCTTAGTCACTTTCTTGCCAAAAAAAAGTGCCAAGGTGGTTTTTCATATTACAGAGCACTAAGGTTTAAAAATTCCCAGTAACTATCCTATTAAATTGCTGTACATGATGTTATATTTTAATGAAATGCTTGGATCAAGCACATGCACCTATTTACACTTAAGTGCTTCTAATTTTTACTTGAAGAAGAACACATTAAGGAAACAGAACAAAAACAAAAAAACCACAGTCAAAATTTTATATTTCCTTCCCCTCATTACGTCTCATCTTCCTACAAACAACGTGGAGGAAGCCCTTCATATTCATTGGTCATGGTTTTGTCAGCTTTCCTTTTTCTTCTATGTGGGCCATTTATTTAGAGAGAAATTCAGAATTCAAAGAATACCCGTTAGCTGATAATATTTATATATGATTTAAATAACACTTTTATTCATGTCTTTCCTAATGAATAATAGAATCAATTATATTTTAAAAACTGAAATAAGTTAGACAAGAAATAGAATATATTGATAAAAAATATTGTGTCTCATCCTTGACAGCACTGAATGAATGCTACAAAACTGGCTATCTCATTTCCAATTAGAAGTGAATGGCATGAGAAAAACTATATCTAAAAGTGAATTATATCACCTAAAGGCATGTTTTTCTTGCCTTGCAATATTTGAGCAATGCTACACCATCATCAGTGAAAATTAGTTTCATAAAGGTAAACAAAGAGTTTCAAGACACTAATGTTTATCATATAACTTGTGTTGTTTTCTGGTCTGCATCTGTACTAATGAGTTGGATTGTACTAGATTAAAATTATCTGGAGCAGATGAAACATGTTTGTGCTTTTCTGTCTCTTGTTTATATTTCCCAGTGCTAAACTGATTCTTGAGTGACAGACATCTTTTTATTTGTTTGTTTTGCTTTTTAGGTTTTAGTCCAGTGCTCTAAAGACTGCAAAGTTTCTGATAATAAATCTGTAGGCTTATTGATTGCTTCGTTTGTATGACAAGTTACTTCTCTATGATTGGTTTTAATCGTTTGCCATTTAAAAGTTTAATTATCATTAATCTGTATAAGAATCAATGTAAATTTATACTAAAATTACTTAGATAATCAGTATATTCAAAACTCCCACACTGTCTATTTTATTGGGTGGTATCCCACACCTTCTTAAAGCTATTTTTATTTTCAATTTATTTTCTGGTTGGTTTTCAGCTCAAATAATTTTGATGACATTCTAACAAAATTTACTCAATCTTTTCTCTATTTTTTCAAATCAGACTTTGAATTTCCATATTAATTATGTTATTTTTAGAAATCCTATTCTACTTTTTCCAGTAATCTCTCTTCAGAGCTCATGCCTCTGTCCTTCCTCCCTCCCTCCTTCCCTTCCTCCCTCCCTCCCTTCTTCCCTCCTTCCTTCCTTTTTTTGTTTTAAAGACTTGTTTATTTTATGCATATGAGCTGTTTATCTGCATGTATGACTTTATGTCAGAAGAGAGCATCAGATATCACTAGAGATGGTTGTGAGCCACCGTGTTTCTCCTGGGAATCTGATTCAAGACTTTTGGAAGAGCAGGGCCTCCTTCCTTCCTTCCTTCCTTCCTTCCTTCCTTCCTTCCTTCCTTCCTTCCTTCCTTCCTTCCTTCCTTCTTACCTTCCTTCCGGTCTGCCTGTTTTCTTTTATGCTGCTTTTATATTTCTTTATTCATTTATTTTTGTTTTACTCTGAAAATTTTCTTTAAAATCAAAGTATCTATTTATGGCATTTAAGCATTTTATTATAACTGAAACAATTATATCAATTAATCATATAACTGTGAAACTGTATAATAAATTGGTTTTTTAACAGGGAGTACAGAGTCAATATTATGAGCTGAAGATGGATAATGATGTGGAAGATGAAGAAGAAGTAACAAACACAACTGGTCTAAAAAAAAGTTAGTAAAATGATTCCTATTAGATATCAGTAGAAGGATATTCTGCTATACTGACAGATTAGTAACGTATTCAGTCATCATCAGAGATGCTTCAGCTGGCAGCAGACATGAACAGATACAAGACTCACAGTTAGACAATATGTGGAGCGAGAGAGAGTCTAAAGGGAGCGCTCTATAAAATCTGTCCTCTCAAGGCCTACTCAAGGAATACAACAGAAAGATGGAATGAGTATAAGAATGAGAGGTGATGGAAGATACCAGGCAAGCAAGGCCTTCTGCATCACATGTTCGAAGAGCATATGAGTTCAGAGACTGAAGCAGCAACATATAGCCTACATGATTCTATACTAGGTCACACACACACACACACACACATACACACACACTTTATATATATAATGCTAACATGATTCTATACTAGGTCACACACACACAACACACACACACACACACACACACACACACACACACATATATATATATATATATATATATATATATATATATAATAGCTATTAGCTTAGTATGCTTATGGGACTCTAGACTATGAAAACAAGTGGCTCTCTGACTCTTGTGCCCGTTCTTGGGGCATTTTTCCTCCTGTTGGGTTGCTGTGATAAATATGATAAATTTTGCTTCATTTAATTATACTTTATTTCATCGTGTTTGGTTATCATCATTTAGAAACCTGTTCTTTTCTAGTGGGAGACAGGAAGGGAGTGGATCCAAAGGGGAGAGGGGGTGGGGAAGAGCTGGTAGAGGTAGAGGGCATGGAAAATATAATCAGAACATATTGTATGAGAAAAGAACCAATTTTCATGACATGAAAAATTAGAAAAGTAAATTTCCTTTAAGCATTAGCTGTGAGTGCTGTTGACATGAAGCCAATGTTAAGAAAGCAAAAATCAGTTAACTAAAATGAATAAAAGATTATGTTTTGATTAAATAACAGAACGTTGCAACTAGAGGATCTCAGAAACTAATCTTATTTTTCGTACAAGCACAGTGACTTAATATTTGGTGATTTATTAGTAAAGGAAGTCTTTTAGAACATAATCTCAGATGAAGATTTGATTCTATGTATGGTAACTGGTTTCTGAGTGCCTAGAATCATGAAAATAAAGTGAAGGCTTATGGTAGCTCTTAGCTGTCATTGCCTTTAAAGTTTCAGAAGTGTTATGCAAATGACTGGAGGTCCTTGATGTGTGATACTGGTAATCTTAATAATGAGGATGTGTTTGGCTACTATTTGAAACTCTAGGAGAAGGCAATCTATACACCTGCCTTTTGCCAACATGGGACATTAGAGTTATCATGGTAAAAGCAAAAGGATATCAGATTAGCATATGAGGATAGAGGATTTTCATCATATTCCTCCTCAGATGATCAAAATGAGAAATGAGAATGGTTGCATTCCAGCCGCTTCAGACATTTACTAAAAGTTAAGAGCCCTTTTGCCTATTTCGTGTTCACAGTGGTGCAAGTAAGGAAAGCTCTTAAGTATCTGAAGCCCTGGAACCAACGGTATCACTGAGCTCAGATGCAAAGCTGAATTAGCAGTAGGAAAGCCACTTTGTACCATAGGCAGTACATGAACTGATGATGAATAAAAAAGAAATAGTAAACAGCAGAAGGAAATTGATGCCTTTCTTTTCCAGAGGGATGTTTTAGGTATTGGATTTCTCGGATCATCTGTTAAGAAACAAAACAAAACAAAATAAGAAGATAATTTTTCATCAGTATAAGAAGGTACTTAGTAGGTTAAGCAAATGAGATTGAGCTTAACACACACACACACACACACACACACACACACACACCCACTCCACTTAAAAAGATAAAATTTTACTGTCATTTCTAGAAATGGATAAAGTCATTTCTACCTGTGTAGATGAATTTGATCAAAGAACCCTGATCCTCTACTCTGCCTGCTGTTGTCTCTTCCTCTCTATGACTGGAGAGGTATTTTGATAGTGTTTGAAACTGCTGTGAAAGGTAACCAAGGCATCTTCTCTTTGCAATATAGGACCCTAGTAAATTAGGAAAAAAAAAGTGCTTCTCACGTCATTAAGAATGGCAGATTTTCCCACCATAGTGAGACATCCCTTCGCCATTCCTTTGCCCTTCCTCCTTTCCCATTCTATCTCCTGCCCTTTTTCCACACGTTCCCGAGGTCTCTTTTATGTAACACCCTGAATTTATATATGTACATAATCATACATCTCTTTACATAATGTACTCAATGTTATGTTATTTATTATGCACATATTGACACATTATTGCATGTATGATGTTGTAAACAATAGTTGGTTTATAAATATTGACATTATGTAGCTTTTAAGAATATACCTATTCTTAAAAGCACAGTTGCTGTCATTTCATTTTTTTAGCACAAATGAAATCAGTAGCTTGGAAATATCAGTATTCTACTTTGTCTTATATTATTGAACTTCTAAATTTGTTACTTTAAACCTCTGTCTCACCAAATCTCAACATATCTCACCATGTAGTGACTGACAACGGCACAAAATTCTCCCCCTTCTTTTGTGATGCAGTAACCTCATAGAACAAATTCCCTCCCTTTAATCAGCAATGTTTGATACTGAGAAGCACCTAGTTGTGAGGTCTTCCTTAGCCCATTTGTTTTCTGCTACCTAACTTTCTCTTGTATTCTCATTAGTCTAGTGGTCAGTCTTTGTCATCTGGATTAATCTGTCTACTAATATGCTTCTATTGTTTCTGCATCTATCTGCAAAGGAACAAAACAGGGAAAGAATTCAAATTAATGTATGATCTTGCTCTTTAGGTAAAAACCGTGATGGCCAAGTTACACGAAGCAGTTTGAAGGAGGTTCAGTCACTTATGGACTTGCTTGCTATAGATGCTTGTGTTTGGAATTCTAAGAGAATAATTTTTGTCATTTTCTTATTCACTGTCAAGCAGTTCTACTAGAAAGAACGTTAATTGTGAAGCTTGCAAGATACTGAGCTGGAGTGAAAAACAGCCTTTGTTCCAATATTTCCACTTCTACACTGCTGACGGCTTTCACATTATCTCAGCAGCTTTCTTACAAGATGCTGCATGAGATTTCATTTTGAAGTTAATCTTATTTTAGCATCAGATGCTCTCAATTAGCTGCTGTCTTTGTTTCATGAGAAATTGCTTTTGATTAGCAGATTTCGTTGTTTACATGGTTGCTCAGACCATATTGCAACAAAGCAAGTAATTTGCTGTCCAACTGTTTGTCTCCTACAGTGGAGATGGCTAGAGTTGCAAAGACTTTTGTCTTTATGTAAGTTATTACAGAGTAAAATATGCCAAAAATTTTATTAGAAAGAAGTTATTCTTACATAACTTACATATTGCATCTTTACTTAATTTCACTATAATTACTTAAAAATAGGAAAACAATAGGAAAGAATCATGTATTGAGAATTTTAAAATAATGTTATGTTGATATTTACAAAATCGAATTATAAATCCCCTAGTTTCACTTTATGTTTTTAATGCTTAGTAAAATAGACTCTAAATCAGAAATTATACCTTCTTTATATTTTTGTAAATATAAAGATCAAAATACAAATACTTAAAAATATACTTATTGGATAGTAAAACTATTCATTATCCAGCTATTGATATGAAATCTACAATTCACAAGCAAAACTATCATATGACCAAGAAAAACATAGATGACATATTTAGATACTTTCATGAGTTTCACCTTAGACACATGGACTGCAGTTGTTACTTCTAACTTTGTTTTTTTCATGTCTCAAACAAAAGCAGTTCCTGTGTTGAAACTGACTCAGTCCCCTGGTGTTGGTCATAGTATAGTGTGATGTTATTACATTGCTGTTCTACAGCTGTTTGATTGACTCAACTGTATTCCAGGATCATGCTATTCAGTAGCAACAAGCTGTTTTCTTAGCTGTGATATGATGATCTGGAGATGAATGAACTCTTTCTCATTATAGTGTAATGATGATTCTTCACATGTGGATATTTGCTCTTACAGTATAATATCTAGAAGCTTGCTCCAGATAAAATGCTTCTTAGATCACAGTTCTTTGGAACTCAGCAACTTCCTTTACCCGAGCTGACACTTTGAGATCATTACCGTTTTATACCCTGGGACTCAGAAGATCTACCTGCGTTTTGATGAGGTTATATATCATGACCAACAGCTGGGTCTCAGATTTTACTCTCACTCATGCTGTTATTTTATTATTGTTGTTGTTTTTGTTCGTTAGGTCTCATAGGCCACCACAAGAACACTCATTCAAATAGCAAGGCCTCCTCAACTTCCTTTATACTTGGATTGCTCCCAGTGGGACAACATAATGCAACACGAATAGCCCTTGGTGAGAGGGACAGAGTAGAGCTCAGCTTGGTCATTTATGTTTAGAACTAGTTTCTGCTAAATCATATTAAGTTCTAACAACTCACTTAGCAAAACCTTTGCAACCTAGTCTTCTGCCTCACTTGTCTTGTGTACCTTGAAAGAACTGATTTTGGGCATGGTAGAAAGCTTGGCACCATTGAGGACCTGAGTTCAAGTTAAAGAAACCACTTGAAAAAGAAAAACTGGGTGTGGCGAGGTTCACTCATAATACTAGTGCTGGACAGGTGAACACAGGAAGATCCTTGGAGCTTAACGGCCAGTTAGATTAGCTGCCTTGATGAATCCTTAACAGAAATTGTGAATGGCACCTGAGGAATGTCACTTTAGGGCATCCTTTAGACTCTGTATGCACATGACATGTGTGCAGAAGTATCTGTATATTTATATGCACACATACACAGAGTTAAAAAAGATTCGGCTTCATTTTCTGATCCACCACTTTCAGCAAAGAAATTGTGGACATGTATGCTTTTCTAGAGCAAAAGATGCCATGAAACATACTGGTAGGCTTGAGGAGTCTCCCTTGTTCTCATTGGCATTCTCCATGCTGACTCATTCCTACCTCCATGTTGACTACATACCTCACACCCTCTGCCTGTTTCTGCAAATATCCCCATTTGTTTATATGTTGTTGGTCTGTACACATGTATTTAATTTTTTAGAGCAGCTCTTTAGGCATTTTTAAATCATTATTATTTTAACTGTCAAATAACAATTATTTGCTTTTTTATATAGAGTATTTTAAAATTCATCTTTCATATATTATATCCTGATCACAGTTTTCCCTCCTTCTATTCCTCCTAGTGCCCACCTGAACCTCTGCTCTTCTTGAGATCTACTCCTCTTCAGTATTCCTTCATAAAAGGGCAGGACTCACTGTAATATCAACCAAACATGGCATATCAAGTTCAAATAAGGCTAGGCACATTCCCTCATCTTAAAGATGGTCAAGGCAACACAGTTGGAGGAAAAGGTTTCCAAAGCAAAATATTATTATATATAACAAAACCAAATGATATATCCAACATCTCACTCTCAGTAACTTATCTATTTTGTGAAAATACACTTGAAATTTGCTTCTTCTGTTATTTTTAGCATACAATATATTATTACTAACTACAGTTATCTTTCTATGCACTACATTTAATTTTTGAGATCAATTGAACACACTAATTCTTTTCTTAGAGATGTCTTTCTGTTCTCTCTTTCTGTGTATGTGTATGTGTGCTTTGTTTCTTGTAGCTTATCAATATAAAAATTTCTATATTTACACATAAGGACATGATAATTTAAACATTTTTCTTAAGTAGCATGGAATTTTCACAATTATTTGCTTTTTCCTTCATTTTTTTCTTTCTTCCCTTGTATCTAAAAAATAGGGTGACTGGTATAACATAGAATATATTAAATTTCATTATGTGATCATTTCTGAAAATATTAAATTTTATATCAAAAGGAAAAGGTTTCTGAAAAGGTTAGAGTCAATAAGCTTCTGTCTGAATACTTACTAAATCACAGTGTTACTGCAATCATATAAATAGAACCTTTCTTGTTGAATCTCTTGTACTGTGAAGTTACCAAATATTTAGATGATTTAGTCCACTTTTAGCTCAAGCATTCCAATCAGCTATTTACACTTTTTTCCATAAATTAGACACTTTAGGACACTGACAAAAGAGAAAGTGTGTGCCATTATAGCATAAGCTTGGCTTCAATTTCTATTTTCTAGAAAAAAATCACTAAGTCCCCATATCAATAAAAATACAAGTAGCAATGCCACGGCATTTAGTTTGAATAACTTCATTACAATTCAGTTTTCAGATTTAGCAAATTCATGGGGCTCATTGGGAACAAAGTGTTGTAATACATCTTTGCCTGGGGTACCGCAATAGAAGCACTACTTTAAAATGCTTTTAACAGTCAAAGTATCTCTGGGTAATACACTTTGATTCAAATGGAACTTTATCTGTTTTGGTAGGTAAGAAGATATATATTTACAAATCAAACTGTCTTGCTGTTGCCAATAGAGGAAAATGTAACATGTAATTTATTTAACAACAAAATGATATCCCCTCAGTTTCACTGTCATTAATAAAGAAGAAGGGAAGTTGATGGTTCTGATATTGTCCCAGTGGAGTATGTTGCTCACCTTTCGTTCTTTGGAATCACGACTTTCAATTGACACTGTCAATAGAAAGCACTTTAAACTTTGCTTAGAAACATAAATTATTCATTCTTCAATTGAGATGAAAAGTTATCTGCATGGATATCCTGCCTATTTTACAAATGCATTCTGGCAAATAGACCCGAGGCAAATTTTAGCAGCGAGTTTGTTGCATGGCAAATTCTAAGCAAAACAGAAAATAAAATTTCTCTTTTTTCCTGCCTCTTTCCTTTACCGCCTGTCTATTTTCTCATTCTTCTCTTAACATTTTGTTAGTGTATTGTATTAGAATAAAAATTCTTCTTATCTCTAAAAGAAATTTTAAAATATTCAAAATTATGAAATATCAGTATTATAGTGTTAAACACTAACAATCTTTTAAAATATTATTATACTTTTGCATGAAACTTTGTGATTTCAAAACGATACTCTTCTGGGAACTTTCATGTTCTTGCTCTCATGAATCATCTCATAGTCCTGCTGTTGTATAAATATTTCTGGCTTAACTTTCTTACACCCAAATGGAAAGGTGGGGACAATAGCACCCTCTACTAATCTCTTTGTCTGAAGCTAATGTGGATTTGGTGATATCATTCTTCTTCTGCCAGAGTTGTCAATAATGATGATTTAAACCAAAGCCACTCTCAAACAAATGACAATGTTTCAACTTTGCCCTCTTTTGGGATTATATTTTTGCAAGATTATTCATAAAATTTAAGGACTGTAGCCTGATGTGGGAATTGATGCTAGTCTCATTAAAAAAAAAGGATTTTTTTAAACCAAATTTTGCCACTTTTTTTTGAGATGTAATCTTTTTAAAAAATTTATTTATTTATTTATTTATTAAAGATTTCTGTCTCTTCCCCACTGCCGCCTCCCATTTCCCTCCCCCTCCCCCGATCAAGTCCCCCTCCCTTGTCAGCCCAAAGAGCAATCAGGGTTCCCTGCCCTGTAGGAAGTCCAAGGCCCACCCACCTCCATCCCGGTCTAGTAAAGTGAGCATTTAAACTGCCTAGGCTCCCACAAAGCCAATACGTGCAGTAGAATCAAAAACCCATTGCCATTGTTCTTGAGTTCTCAGTAGTCCTCCTTGACCGCTATGTTCAGCGAGACAGGTTTTATCCCGGGCTATTTTCAGACCCTGGCCAGCTGGCCTTGGTGAGTTCCCGATAGAACATCCCCATTGTCTCAGTTTGTAGGTGCACCCCTCGCTGTCCTGAGTTCCTTGCTCGTGCTCTCTCTCCTTCTGCTCCTGATTTGGACCTTGAGATTTCAGTCTGGTGCTCCAATGTGGGTCTCTGTCTCTGTCCTGAGTGAGGTAAGCCAGACCCAAAACGAGGAACATGGGATGTACTCACTCATATTTGGTTTCTAGCCATAAATAAAGGACATTGAGCCTAGAATTATTCATCCTAGAGAAGCTAAATAAGAAGGAGAACCCAAAGAAAAACATATAAGCATCCTCCTGAACATTAACCTTCACCAAGCAATGAAAGGAGATATAGACCCACATTGGAGAACCGGACAGAAATCCCAAGGTCCAAATCAGGAGCAGAAGGAGAGAGAGCACAAGCAAGGAACTCAGGACAGCGAGGGGTGCACCCACACCCTGAGACAATGGGGATGTTCTATAAGGAACTGTCTTCTCTTTTTAAGTCTCCATTTTCACCTTCTTTGCTTCTTCCTAATTTTATACTGCTAGTGATTCTTTATTACTTTAGTAACTGAAAAATACACATAACAAACAATTGTTTTGTTGTTTTTACAATATATGAATATCACAAGTGTTACCAAACTATTCAATCAAAAAGTCCTACAATGAAACAATGTTTTATTTCTTTCCTTTATTTTAAGTCACTTTAAAAATCTATTTCTAGAGTTATGATGGCACATATAATCAAAGCAACCTAGGAAGCAGAGACAAGAAGATTATGAGTTTACTGCTAGTGTAGACACCCATCAAGTCCCTATCTCTCAAGAGCTAAACAAATGCACAATTGTAACATAACAAACAGGTAAATAATTATATTTTTCATGAATTAGGTTGGCTTTTATTAAATAGCAGCAATAAAAAAAGCCTCCTTTCTTCATGACTTTTATATGGAAAAATCATAAAAATAAGAGCCCTATCTCCTCTGAGAAGTGGATGGAGGGTGAAATGGGGGAAAGAGGAGGAACTGGAGTTGGTATGTAAAAATGAAAAATATTAAATAAATAAATAAATAAACAACAGAGAACAGTCATTGTTTTTAAGGTTTTTCTTTCCTTGTGTTTACACTAGCAAATGTTGCCTAATTCAAGGGATTATCTATCGTATGTCACTGGATGTTGAGTTCCAAGCACAGAAATATTAGGATCTTAGGAAATGTGTATTGTACTTATAGGAAATTCAGTGTTTAGAAACTATCTTTGGGAAAATAGAAGGAGGAGATGGACTGTATGTTTGAAATCATTGCAGGATTACAGAATTGGGATCTGCATAAGGACAAAAGACTGGGTTTTAAAGAAAGCATGGAGGCATAACGTGAATGTTGATAGAAGTTTTTAAGGCTCAATTTTCAGTTCTTTGCATTGGTTCCTTTTATTAAATAATATTCTTCAGAAGGTAGACTTCACAGTATGTCCATGGATACCATGTAAACTCTTGAACTGAGTACATGGTAAAATAGATGATAGATTGATTAGATAGATAGATAGATAGATAGATAGATAGATAGATAGATAGATAGATAGATAGATAAGTAGCTACGTAGCTACGTAGCTAGGCAAATAAGCAAACAAATAAACCGAGGAAAAAAAGCCCTACTGACTTTCTTGGGAATAATCATGATCTCAGTATGTTAGTAAGACACTTTCAAGAGCTCCTGGAGACATCAGCAACAGAAAACATTTCCTTACCAATAACTTGGGTAACAATTATAGGGGAGAAATCTGGTAACAGTCACCATCACAGGAAAGCAGGGAGAGGACGGGGAAGGAAAAAGAGTCCTAAGTATAGTTTCTGATTCATATGTGATGATAAAAGAGAAGCTAGACAGATCTGCAGCAGCAAACTCCAAATGATAACTAAGCAATGTCTCTTCAGAAAGGGTCTGGTGGAAATCAATGAACAAAAGCACATAGCAAGATGTCATGGGATGAGAAAGGTCGTGATCACTGACAAAGCCAGACCTCAGAGAGTTACCACCTCTCAGACAAGTGGCCCATGGACCAGTTCTCAAGTCATATCACATTTCCAGTTCAATGATTCAACTCAAGGGAAATCATTGGGAGTAATAGGGATTGGCTGTGAACAGAAATAAATGGTAGTACTTTAGTCAGCAGACAACGAGTCACATATGACACGTTTTATAGGTTTCTATCAAGCTAAATACAAATTAAGTACACTTTAAATTTTAGGTAGCTCCCAAGGAAGAGTTGGCTTCTTACAGAAATAGGTTCCATAAGATGTGTTATTGAAGCAAGAAACAGATTAAATGTTCTTTTGAAATGCATTTAAGATTAACGATTCAGCAGTGTTTGCTTTTATGTTCAATATAAAAGTCAGTATTTATACTCAAAACCAGTGCCCTACATGATTGAAATATTCTGGGACAGTTTTATTGTTTATATAAGAAAAGACTGAGTCTTCCTATGCACATCTTATTAAAAATTATTATGTATGAAAAAATTCATTTTCTATTTCATCTTTGTCTTGGATAACAGGATAGAGTTATACATAGCGCATAAAATGATAGATTGTACAGAACATAAAATCTGCCAGTTCTCTTAAATTTAAACATATATGGTAGTGTACCCACTGTTCATATAAAAGCTAGGTATCTGTAACCACCATTGTGGGTTTTGGACGACTTCATCTCAATAAAAACATGTGTGAGCCTGTCAAGGTTGAGTTCGCCTCCTCAGCCACTAAGCTATTATGACAATACTGAAGCATATTATCAGCTGGGAAATTCTATTTCTTTGTGATGTGGGAGTGTCATATATCAATCTGTTGATTTCATTGGCTAAGCAATAAATAAACTGCTTGGTCCGATTGGTTAGAACATAGGTGGGTGGAGTAAACAGAAGAAAATGCTGAGAGGAAGAGGAAGTGAGGTCAGAAAGCATGCAGCTCCGCTCGCGATGCCTCAGAGAGAGACACCATGCTCCTGTCTAGCGGGCAGACGGGATAGCTCTACTCTCTGAGGCAGAGGATGAAACTCCGACCCAAGATGGATGCAGGTTAGAATCTTCCCGGTAGCGATCTTGGGGTGCTTCTCTCATGTTAGAAATGGGTTAGGGTTGAGTTGGGCCGCGTGCTTAAAGAATACGTGTCCATGTAATTATTTGGTAAAGCTAACGGTGGCGGCTGGGTGTTAAGGCGTGCTCTTTTCACATCTTTGTAAGCAAGTGTACATAAGGATTAATTCACTAAGTAAAATTAAGCTATGCAAAGTAAGCACAAACTTCTGGCCCCTTTATTGCAGATTCTTCTTCTTCAGGGACTGTTGAACATTATTTAGCTCATAGTATTAGGGAAGGTTACACAAATCAATATTTGATTTAAGTAGGATCCTTAAGTTTTACTGAGTGATTCCAGTATCTCTACCAAGATATTTCAAAAAATATTGTAACAACCTCAGAGTACCTAGTATGCAAGAGGACTAGGTTTAATTCATGGAACAGCAATAAAAATAGTGACAGGAATCTCAGTGAATTCGAGGCTACCCTGATCTATAAAATTAGTTTCAGTATAGCCAGGGCTACAAAAGAAACCCTGTCTCGAAAACAAAACAAATAACAACAACAAAAAAAAAAAAAAAAAAGGAAAGAAAAACAGAAATGGAAAATAGTGACAGTAAAGATTATGTTAAGTGCTTTTTAGTCATAGTTATGTCTCATCATATATGTAAGAGGGTATTCTATTAGTTTCATTACTTCCCGTTTTGCGTGTGAAAATAATAATCACACAAAATTGAATCATTTGGCCCAATGGCCGCAGTCTCTAAAACAGAGTCTCAGATGTGAGCTTTCCTATGTCCCTAAGATAATTTTTAACTAATATTATATTGAATTTAGTCAAAAAGATTTTATCAATATCCTTTTTTGTAATTAATGGAAGAGAAAAAGAAAATCGGTTTTTTAATATTTGTTTTCTTTCGAGACAGGGTTTCTCTGTATTGGCTATCCTGGAACTTACTGTGTAGACCACGCGGGACTCAATCCCAGAGATTCAACTGACTCTGTATCTCTAGTGCTGGGATTAAAGGTTTGTGCCACCACTGTCCAGATTTTATTTAAATTTTTTTATTTTTGAGATTTTAATATAACTATAATTTTTCTCTCAACCTTTTTCTCTCATCAAGTTCTCCCATATAGCCCTCCTTGTTTTCTACCCTATTCATGGCCTATTTTAATTAATTACATGCATATGTACACCTATAATGTAATATACATACCTAAATAAAACATGCTTCATCTGTATGTTACTTGTCTTTATGTTTATGGACTAGACTTTTGGTATTTAATAACCAGTTGTTGTGTAACTGATTTGTAAAGCACCATCTCTGTTCATGTTTTATTTTTATTGCTTTTCTCCACGATATCCTTTTCCACATTTGTCCTGTTATTTTTCTAAAGCTCACGGCATGAATCCAAACACTGCCTCCTATCTTCAAGGGAGAATTCTGAAAAAGTAGTGATAACTTCCTTTAACATGTGAGTTCCTCACTTCCAAGAATATGAGGCTCTTGTGTGTTAAGTGTTTTACAGATGATATTAAATGGATTTGGGAAGTGACATAGACCAGTTTCCCTTATTTCTGACAAAAATATCCATTACTTTTTTTTTAACAGAATTCCATAGACTCTAATGATTAGAGTTAGCAGGGTGGTGAAGACGTCCGCCCGCACAGTCTCATTATCTAGTATTGTGCTCTCAAAGTAAGTTTCTAAAGAAAAGGTGACAGGAATCATTGTGCCAGGATGCCACTGGTAGTAAAAGCAGCAAACTTAAAAAGAAGGATTATTATTTAGTACAAAGTCAAAGATTGTCCAGCGTGCCCACTGAGGAAGAAGTCTTCTTTATGTTGCCCTGAAATGGCATTTCAAATTTTAGATTATATTCTGCTAGGAATTGTAAGTTTTATTTCTAGCTGGATTAACTTTCCCTTTTGAATATTTATGTTTCTTTCTGAATTATTCAAGATGACCAACCATTCATTTCTTATGAAATTGCTTTTAGAAACATATTGCTTATTTAATAAGATCTGAATAGAAAAATTCCATCTTCTGAAAATGTGCAGTCTGGTTAACCAGAATAAAATATTAAAAGCAATATTTTCAGTGCTGGGCAATGAGATCATTCAATGAAAACAGTATGCATCAAATGAACCCAGGATGATTAGGTAGTTTAACAAGTATGAGATACTAATATCTTTGATAAATATTTTTATTTGATAACAGTTAGATATTTTTAAGGCTAAATATCAAGGCAAAAGTATAAAATAAAAGTAAGTCTGAAGTCAAATTTCTTTAGGCATGCAAATACTATTAAGACAGGAGGCAGACACATACCCATTTCAAATCTATGGGGATCTCCATTTGCTGAAGAAAGTACTGTAGCTAGCAACTTGCATGAAGAACATTCAAAGATCAATGGAATTCTGCATAAACAGAAGGACCAGCTAGGCTGTAGCTAAGTGGTGATCATTCATGAGAGAAAGTTGGATGTTCTGCTACCGGGATTCTACATAGGGAGCTGTGCTCAAAAGCATTGATCTAGACAGATTCTATATGCTTTGTATGTATAATTTAAGAGGCCAGTGTGATTTTTCCATAGTATTTTAAACTCAGAAACCCAGTCTAACTTTTAATTTTTTTCTATTATCTGTTCTGCTAATGAAAAAACTTAAATGAATATCAATTTTATTGCCAAGACTTCAGTAATGAATAGCAATGATTCTGTTATTGTGCTTTCATTGAATCTTGGTTGGAGATTAACATTATCTGAAGCGGTGATTTGTTTCTCTCATATGTTAACTATCCCTAAACTATCAAACAGATCTCAACAATTATAAACAAATGTATGTTTGAATATAATATGGTCCATTCTGTAATATTTTTATTAAAATCACTATTAAAAGCAGTATAATGGCAAGAACTTGCATTTGGTAGATTTTTTCTAGATCTACACTTACTAAAATTTTCGTTAAAAATGAAAACTAATCCTTTAAAAGAAATGCTCTCTGTTCAGGACGAAGTTCTGAGATGTTGTTGTGCAATGGAGATCCCCAAATGTTCAGTAAATATGCTTCAGTCTGTCACATGATCCCAGTTTGCAAATTTTTAATACATCATAGATTCCGATCTCAACACTTGAATACAGCTTCAAAAGCGTCAACAATGGATACCATAAAAATTCATGCTAAGTAAGCATACTTAAGAATTTAGACAAGCTCTGATTTCCCCATGTCCTTTGACTCAAATATGTGGTGCCTTCAGTGAGAGGGTATATTGTCATTCTGTTCTTGAAGGCAGAAAGAGTGTAGGCAATAGCGTGTAATCCTGGGAATCTATGGCACCTCATGATCTATGGTAAAATATTCAAAAGAAGAAACCTATTCTTCACCTATAGGTTAGCCTGTGGTGTCTGGGAGGGACATTGTTGCCTTATTATAAAACAACTCCATTAATACACACACAACACATGTATGTATATATGGATATTAAAACACACAAATACAGTTGTATGTATATATTAATTTATAAAATTATATATTGATTTATTAATCTATATAAACATGTGTATGTTGATATTAATATACATATAATAAATAAAATATTATAGGAGATTTATATATGAATATATGTGAATGTATATATAAATATATATTCATATGTGTATGTATGAATCTTCTATAATAGTAGGTTTCCATATAACTTTTCTTAAATTTCTATAGGGTTAGGTATCTTTTCCATATACATGATGTGGGAGTGTCGTATCAATCTGTTGATTTCATTGGTTAAGCAATAAATAAACTGCTTGGTCCTGATTGGTTAGAACATAGGTGGGTGGAGTAAACAGAACAAAATGGGAGGAAGAGGAAGTGAGCAGAATTCATGCAGTTCCTCTCAGAGCAAGACACACAGGATGAAGCTCCGACCCAGCATGGATGTAGGCTAGAATCTTCCCGGTAAGAGCACCTTGGGGTGCTTACTCACATTATTTGAAATGGGTTAGTCCAGGTGCGAGAGTTAGCCTAGAAGAGGCTAGATAGAAATGGACCAAGCAGTGCTTAAAAGAAGGCAGTGTCCGTGTAATTATTTCGGGTAAAGCTAGCCATGTGGCCCGCCGGGGTGCTGGGAACGCAGCCCCGCTGCTCCTATTTCAACATATACACTCTTCCTACCTGCCCTTCCTTCCCTACTCTAATTTAAAGTGTCCTGTGTTATGCTACTATTCTTATTAAACCTTTTACATAACTGCATTCTATTTTCCTTCTTTTGAAATATCAGTCTATGAACTCTTATTAATTTATTGAACTCTGTTTATCTTACAAACAGAACACATCTGAGGATTCAAGGCAATATGCAAAAATGAGAGACAAAATGACACTTGTCTTTCTAGGTCTAGGTGACCTCACTCAGATTGATTGTTTTCAGTTCCATTGATTTATCTGTGAATTTTATAATTTTGTTATTTTTTCTTTCTTTTCTCCTATAATATATGTTTACTTTAGCTTCCTCTTTCTCCCCTCCTTCCATTCCCTACAATCTTCTTCCTCATCCCTCAGATCCACAGCTCCTCATTTTCTATTCAGAAAAGAACAAGCCTCCCAATGTTATCCACCAAACAAGGCATAGCAAGTTGCAATAAGTCTAGGCACAAAACCCTCTCATTAATGTTGAATGAGAAAACACAGTAGGAGGCAGGGACTTACAAGTAAATAAATGATTTAGAGACACCCCACTCCCATTTTTAGGAGTCCCTCAAAACTCCCAAGATAAACAACCACAGCATGTATGCAGAGAGCCTAACACAGACACATGTGGCCTCTGTGGTTGATGCTTCAATCTCCGTGAGGCCCTATGAGCCAAACTTAGCTGACCGTGAGGGCTGTGTTCTACTGGTGTCCTCAAATCCTTCTGGTCTTAAAATCCTTTCTCTTCACCTTCTGTGTAGTTACCCCAGCTCTGCCTAATGTGCGGCTGCTCCCATCAGTTGCTCTAGTAAGCCTGTCTGATGATGATTGAACTTGAGTTTGGCACTGAGCTACGAGGATAGCTGAATATCATCAGGAATCGTTTCATTGACTGCTTTTTGTCAGTTATGTTTGGTTCTACCCTAGATCCCTGTTCCGCCTAGTTTCTAGACTGAGTCCATCCAAGCAGTACCAGGCTTCGGTTCCCTCTCATGTCTTAGACTAGTCATTTGTTTGACCATTCCCACAAGCTTTGAGTCACCATTGCATCATCTTAGGCAGGCAGAAAAGGTTGTAGGTTGCACGTTTTTTGGCTGGATTGGGGAGCCTAACCTAGTTATAAAAGATTTCTGGTTCTGGCTCCATATCCTCTAAGAGTCTTTACTACCCTCACCTTCTCAGATTTCATGGAGTTTTCACTGTGCTACTTTTCTACATTTTCCTCCTAATACCCCCCAATTACAGTCATCTCTCCCCATACCTTCTACCTCTATCCCTCCCTGCTCCATCCGAGCCATCCTGTTCATATATCCGCTCAACCCCAGTTCACCTGCAAAATCGATTCTATTTCCCCTTCCCAGGGATGTCCATGTGCACCATCCCCAGATCCCTCTTTGTAACTTAGCCCATCTGGGTCTGTGGATTATAGTGTGATTATCCTTTACTCAAAAACTAATATCCACATATAAGTGCACTATTGGTGTTCTGTTTAAGAAATTTTCTCCTGTATCAACACGTTCAAGGCTATTCCCTACTTTATCTTCTAGCAAGTTCAGTGTGTCTGATTTTATATTCAGGTCTTTGATCCTTTTTAACTTGAGTTTTGTGTAGAGTGTTAAATACGGATTTATTTGCATTCTTTTACATGCAGACACAGACATCCAGTTAGACCTGGACCATTTGTGAGAAATGCTTTCTTTTTTCCATTGCCTATTTCTGGCTTCCTCTATTTTTTTAGGGGGTAGTGGGTGCTTTTTTGTTTGTTTTTGTTTTACTTGTTTTTGAGATACAGGTTTCTCTGTATAGCCCTGGCTATCCTGAAACTTGTTCTGTAGACCAACCTGGCCGTAAATGCAGAGATTTGTCTGCCTTTCCTCCCAAGTGATGGTATTAAAGGTATATATAATTGCTGCCCTGCTCTGGCTTCTTTATCAAAAATCAGGTGTACATAGTATAGGTATGTGGGTTCATGTTTAGATTTTCAATTCTATATCAATGATCATTGTGTTTGTTTTTATACCAATGCCATGGAGTTTTTATTACTATAGCTCTGTGGTAAATCTTAAAATCAATGACAGTAATAATAGTATTATTTAGGATTATTTTAGATATCTTTTTTATTTTGTTTTTGTTTTCATATGAGATTGAGTATTGTTCTTTCAAGATCTATGAAGAATTGTGTTGGATTTTTTAATGGAAATTTATATTGAATCTGTAGACTTCTTATTGTAAGATGGCTATTTTTACTATATTAATTCTATTGATCCATGAATAAGAAAGATCTTTCCATCTTCTCATATCTTCTTCAATTTTTTTCTTTAAAGACTTGAAGTTTTTGTCATACAAATATTATACATTTTCAGGTAACGTTACCTAAAGACATTTGCTGTGGCTATTGTGAAGGGTATTCTTTCTCTGACTTTTTTCACAGTCCATTTGCCCTTTAAAAAATTGAGTTAATTTTGTATCCAGTCACTTCACTGAAGTTGTTTATCAACTGTAAGAATTTACTGATAGACTTTTGGGGCGTCACTGATGTATATTATATCAACTGCAAATAAAGATAACTTTACTTCTTTCTTTCTAATTTGTATCCCCTTGATCACCTTTGGTTGTCTTATTATTCTAGCTAGAGCTTCAAGTACTATATTGAGTAGCTACAGAGAGAGTGAACAACCATTTCTTGTTCCTGATTTTAGTGGAATTGTTCTGAGTTTCTTCAACTTAATTTGATATGGCCTATAAACTTATTTTAAATTCAGATTATAATGCAGAGGCACATCCCCTCTCTCCTAGTCTTCTTAGGCATCTATGTATATGATCACATGTTTTTTTTTCTTTCAATTTGTTTATGTGGTGGATTACATTGACTGATTTTTCTCTTTGCTATTCTGACTGGAGTGGTATAAAATCTCAAAGTATTTTTGTGTTACATTTCCCTGGTGGCTAACAATGTCCAAGTTGTTTTCAATGGGTCTGAAATATCTGTATTTTATGTTTTAGGAATTATGTTTAGTTCTATGCTCCACTTAAAATTAGTTTTCTTGTTTTCTTGATGTCTATTTTTATTGTTTTAATTCTTCACATATTCTAGATAATAACTCTTTGGCAATTATATACCTGGTAAAAAGTTCTTTCAATTCTCTAATGATGTTTCTTTACTAAAGCGATGATGTCCTTTGATGAACTGAAATTTTATGGACAATAGAAGCTGCCAGAAGAGGAAAAATAATACCCTATCATAGGCATCTGTGAATCCTGCAAGCTACAAAAAACGATTGGTCTCATAAGACTTGTCTACGAGAGGCAGAATGTCATGGGATTAACCAAGCATTTTTGATAGATTTATGGCTCATTCCACAAGTTGAAATGCATTTCTATCTTTAATATTGTGGTCTAGAACCTATAAAGGTCATAAGCCCTAAGGGAAAACTTGCTGCTATTCTATTATTTAGCTAAATGGGCACAGTATAAAATCAGCTCCTATTGACTTATTGCTTTAACCATAAGTTAATACAGTTCCCAATTCTCATGATTCTCTCTGCTTTTAATAGATGGTGATTGACACAAACAATTACAACTTACCAATGTACAGAGAATAAGAGTCTGAGGAGTGCCCAGCCCAAGTGTGTCATTAATATGACACCCATTTATTCCATGTCTCAGAGATCATTGTGTAAAGGAGGGGCAGAAAGATTGTAGCAATAGGAGACAGTGGATGGCTACTAAGAAACAATGTTTTTCAGTCATAGCAGAAGACATATGTGTTCACAGCAGTGGGAAAGCATTCATAAGACATGTGTGTAGTCTTGAAAAAGCCCAGTGGTGGAGGACATAAAGTTTCACTGCTTTCTAAGTAGGTATTGGCAATTAATTATTAGCTGTTGAAAGCACAGGATTAATTTTCTTTAAGGGTGTAGCTTCTGTTGTGTTGACCATGCTCCAGTGGAAGAAAAGAGGACACAAGTTTGGGTGAGCAAGGAAGTAGTGGAGGTGGCTCAGGGAAGAATAAGAGGATGTGGAAAATATAAAAATTCTTTAGACTATATTCTAAAGATAACAAATAAGACAAAACCTTAACCTTGATCGTTTAATACAGGTAATGTTATCTCATCACTGTTTCATATACTGAAGCATTTGTAATAAGAGTTGCAGGAATAACAAACTTTATTGCACTTGAGTTTTGTCAAGTAGAGTTCCACTAGGCCAATATATTAAGGTATTTTTGAGGAGATACTCCCTGCAGTTCCTTTGTAAAAGCAAACCAAATATTCTCTTAAATGAGAAGTAAGTTCTAAGCGAACTAAAATGTTTCCCACCTAACCCTTTCAATGGAACCTTTAAAGACGATTTTTCTACCCATTCTTTTGCTTTCTGTGAGTTTCTACTCGTCCTTTGTGGTTGACACAGTTTCACTATGGGTTCCCTAAATTGTGCTTTGACATGTTGTGGATTCATCCCATTCAGTTGCCTCGTTGGGCAGCCTTTTAAACAGCTGTGCTTCATAACTCTTTCATTTGTCCAGAGAATACTAAGTGGGAGCCTGCTGGCACGCCGCTGCCAAAGAAAATTAGATGCTGTGATTCCTGTGCAGTGCCCCAATTACGGCCAAGAACAGCTCTTACCAAGCTGCTCATGCCCTGAGAGTGGGCACCATACGATTCTGCTGGAAAATAGTTGTTCACAGGAATGGTGCTCACCTATGACGAATTTTTAAAGCGTTTCAACCAAAAACTTCAATTTCATATAAATGCCTAAATTTTTTATGTTAGGTTCATAAAATATTAAACAATGTTTTAGGTGTGACAGTTGTTAAATATTGGATGAATCTAACTAGGAACTGAGCCTAAACTTTGACAATGAGTTGGATCTTTACATATATTTAGGGCATCTTTGTATAAAATGGAGTGATGAACTCATGTCTACATAAAGAATATTTATATATTTGGGCAATATACATTGTTATGCTTGTAAGTACAACAAATTGATTAAATAATAAACAAATAAAAACATACATACACATTTGGGTATAAAGATATAATTTATATGTATTATACATACATGTACATGTTTAGGTTTTAAATTTTATATAGGTACTCTATTAACATCTTAATGACTAAATAATTTATTTGTTATTAATTTCTTGAAATTCACCAACAATTCAAGTTTACTTTGAGATGGCTGCTGATTAGTTTTTCAGGCATTGATCATGGAGACCAGTATGTATCTTGCCCATGTTGTGTAAGTACTGTACTGCTGAGCCTTTTGCTAGTCCTATTGTTTTCTTTTTCTTTAAATTTTGCTTGTTTCTGTTTTCTGGTTGTTTTGTTTGAATGGAGTACAATTAGTCGTTAATGATTACATAGTTTCTCCCCATGAATTTTGGTAGTGGACTTTATGTGTATTCTATTCTTTTTGCAAGGTTCTACATTTTCTATTAATTCTGTTTTGTAGATTGAAAAGTAAGGACTGAAAAAGTTAAGTAACTGATGGTAAATACAGTAAAATAAGCTTGAAATTCAGAGTGATAACCTATAGCCTGCTGCCTACCACTGTGACCCCTTACTCTACATTGCATGGAAAACTTTGGTACAGAGACATTTTCTGATAAGCCTTCAAGCTGACCCTCATCGCAGGAAGAGACTTTGATATCAGTTCTTTAGGTACATAACTGCCCAGTGTGTTCTGATCTACACTGAATTCAGTTTTTCTAAATTTAGTATGCTAGCTCTCTGTCCAACTTTCCATCCCAATGCACTTAAATATCATTAAACCTTTACTAGCCTACTCATAGCTAATTTCTGACTTGCTAGACTTAATGCCCTCAAAAGTTTTATTCCAGAACTGCTGCTGTTATTGTCAGAACTCCAAAACCATCAATTCATAATTCTTCTGAACATTCTTATTTAATGTAGTATAACATTTTAAGATATAAAATTATGGATTTAAAGAAAGACACTTTCCACAGCAATACACGTATATTAGACTTATGATTTTCTTCCATATTTTATGTGTACTTTGCCCCATTATCTAGACTGAATAATCTGAGTAAAGATTATACTCCCTAATTCCTTTTTAGCTCTATAGACTTTAGTTAAACATTATCACAATAAAATATACCCTGAAGTATTTGATTGATTGAAATGAAAATGGTTTTCAGTCACATCAGAGTCAGGCTGGTGCTGCAGACACATGATTGCCCTACTTGTTATGCCAATAAGATTGACATTAAACTTTGCAAGCATGTACATGAGTGGTTTAGAATAATTCCCAGTGTAACTCGAATCTGATGACATTTGGTACTATTGCACTTTCCAGAAACTCATGGAAAATGTCAATTCTTCCCTGTGGCACTTTTGCCAATTTCAAGTAAAGTGAAAATTGGTTGTTACTCAGAAAACAAACTAATTTCTTCTAGAAAAACACATCTGGTAATGATCAAAGCTATTTGTGCTGAAATTCATATACCCCCAAAGTGATATAATGCTAAAAATATGACTGTTTGAATATAAGGTCAATCTCCAGGTTGTGTCAGTGCTTTGACCAATGGAAAAAGTCATTTCACCTTTTCAAGTATAGATTAAAAATGGCTATAATCCTACCTCCTCAAGAAAACAAAAACAAATAAATAAAAAACTGCCTTATAAAGCCTTCTTTTCTTATTCATCACTTTCAACTTATTTTACATACCAACGACAGTTTTCCTCCCTCCTCTTGTTAACTCCCCTGTCTCCCTACTACCTTCTACCCCACCCATCTACTCCTCCTCCGTCTCTATTTAGATGGGTTAAGGACTGCCATAGGAATCAACAAAGCCATGGCATATCATGATGAGGCAAGACCAAGCTCCTTTCCCTGCATCATGGGGGAACAAGTCATCCCACTATAGGAAATAGGTTCCAAAGAGCCAGCTCATGCATCAGGGACAGATCTTGGTTCCACTTCTAGAAACAGCACAACAGACTAAGTTACACAATTGTCACCCACATAGAGATGGCCTAGGTCGGTCTTATGCCTGCTCTCTAGCAGTTCATGAGAACCCATAAGCTCAGGTCAGCTGTCTCTGTGGGTTTTCCTGTTATTATCTTGCCCCAACCTTGCTCATATAACATCCCCCATCTCTCTTCAACTGAACTCCGGGAGTTTGGCCAAGTACTTGGCTATGGATCTATGATATACTCCCCCCGTTTTCATTTCCCTAACAGAACCATCCTGATCCCTCATGTTCCCATTCCTCATCTGCTCCCCTCTACTTCCACCCATTTTTCATTTATCAAGGACATCTCATCTATTTCCTCTTTCTTCCAAGAACCATGTGTCCCTCTTAGGGTCCTCCTTGTTACCTAGCTTCTGTGGGTCTGAGGATTATAGCTTGGTTATCCTTTATTTTACATATAATATTTACTTATCAGTAAATACATTCCATGATTGTCTTTTTTCGTCTGGGTTACCTCACACAGGATGGTATTTTCTACTTTCATCCATGTGCCTTCAAATTTCATGATGTTAGTGTTTTTTTCCTTGCTGAGTAATATTTCATTGTGGAGATATACCACATTCTCTTTATCCATTCTTTGCTTTATCCATTTGTCGACTGAGGAGTATCTAGGTTTTTTTCCAAGTTCTGGCTATTATGGATAATGCTGCTATCAGCATAGTTGAACAAATGCCTTCTGGCATGGTGGGTCGGCCTTTGGCTGTATCCCCAAGAGCGATTACACTGGGTCATAAAGTAGATTGATTCCCAATTTTCTGAGAAACCATCATACTGATTTCCAAGGTGGCTGTAAAAGTTTGCACTTCCACCAGCAGTGGAGGAGTGTTCCCCTGACTCCACATCCTCTCCCACATAGGTTATCATTAGTGTTTCTGAACTTGAATATTCTGACAGGTGTAATATGGTATTTCAGAGTCATTTTGATTCTCATATTCCTTAATGTTAAGAATGTTGAACAATTCTTTTAGTGTATCTTGACAATTGGCTATTCTTCTGCTCAGAATTTTCTGTTTATGTCTGTACCCCATTTTTAATGGAATTATTTGGAACTTTGATGTCTAATTTCTTGAGTTCTTTATATATTTTGGATATCAGTTCTCTGTCAGATGTGGGATTGGTGAAATCTTTTCCTGTTCTGTAAGTGGCTGTTTTGTTCCTTTGACAGTGTCCTTTGCCTTCCAGAAGCATTTTAGTTTCAGGAGGTTTTTAGTTATCGATTTCATTGTCTGTGCTGCCCGTGTTCTATTGGCGAAGTAGTTTCCTTTGTCAATGTGTTCAAGGTTACTTCTGACTTTCTCTTCTATCAACTTCCATGTAATCAGTTTATGTTGAGGTCTTTGATACACTTGGACTTGAGTTTTGTGCAGGGTGATGGATATGGATCTATTTGCATTCTTCTCCATGCCACCATCCAGTTATACCTGCAACATTTGTTGAAGATGCTTTCTTTTTCCATTGTATATTTTTGCTTCTTTTTCAAAAATCAGGTGTTCATAGGTGTGTGTCTTTATGTCAGTGTTTTAGGTTCAATTCCATGGTTACAGTTGTCTGTTTTTATGGGCTTCATGGTAGAGCTTGAAGTCAGAGATAGTGACATCTCAAGCAGTTCCTTAATTATACAGGATATTTTTATTTTAGCTATCCTATCCTGGGTATTTTGTTTTTCTACATGAAGTTGAGTATTGTTCTATTGATGCCTGCAAAGAATTGTGCTAGAATTTTGATAGGGATTGCATTGAATCTGTATATTGCCTTTGGTAAGATTGCTATTTTTACTATGTTAATCTTACTAATCTATGAGTATGGAAATCTTTCCATATTCTTACATATTCTTCAATTTGTTTCTTCAAGGACTTAAAATTTTTGTCACATAGGTCTTTAATTTGCTTGGTCAGAGTTAACCCAAGATATATTGTGTTATTTGTGGCTAGTGTAAAGGGTGTTGTTTCTTTCGTTTCTTTCTCATTTTTACATAGCAGGGCTACTGTTTTATTGGGTTAATCTCATATCTAGCCACATTAGTGAAAGTATTTAATCATCTTGAGGACTTCCCTGGTAGAATTTTTGAGGTCATTTATATATACTATAATATCATTTGAAAATAGTGAAAGTTTCACTTCTTCCTTCCCAATTTTTATCTGTTTGATCTCCTTGTGTTGACTTATTGTTCTAGCTAGAACCTCAAGTACTATATTGGTAGATGTTGAGAGAGTAGACAGCCTTGCCTTGTCCCTGATTTTAATGGGATTGTTTGAGTTTCTCTCTGTTTAATTTGATAATAGCTATCAACTTGCTATATAGTCCCTTTATTATGTTTTATTCTGTTCCTTTTATCCCTGTTCTCTCCCGAACCGTTATCATGAAGAGGTATTGAATTTTGTCAAAGGCCTTCTCAGAATCTAATGAGATGATCATGTTGTTTTTTGTTTATATGGTAGTTTACATGACAGATTTTCATATGCATCTCTGAATAAAAAATCATTCTGCATGTGAATCCCTGCATTTCTTGCATGAAGCCTACTGGATCATGGCATAGAAATTTTTTTGATGTGTTCTTGGATTAGGTTTGCAATATTTTGTTGAATATTTTTTCATCAATGTTCATGAAAGAGATTTGACTTTTATTCTCTTTCTTTGTTTGGTTTGGTTCTCAGAATAACTATGGTCTCATAGAAAGAATTTGATGCTATTCTGTCTCTTTATATTGTGTAAAATAATCTGAGGAGTAATGGTATTGGCTTGTCTTATAAATTTTAATAGAATTCTGTGCTAAAAACCATCTGGCAATGGTCATTTTTCTTTTTTCTTTCTTTCTTTTTTCTTTTCTTTCTTTTTTTTTTGATTGGGAGACTTTTTTTAAATGACTCTTTTTATTTCCTTATCATTTTAGGTCTATTTAAGTCGTTTACCTGGTCTTGATTTTATTTCTGTATGTGGTACCTATCAAGAAAGTTGTCCTTTTAGATTTTCCAATTTTGTTAAGTATAGGTTTTGAAGCATAACCTAATGATTCTTTGTATTTCCTTGGAGGGTATTGTTATGTACCCTCTTTCACTTATGATTTTGTTAATTTGTACAGTCTCTCTTTACTTTTTGGTTAGTTTGCTTAAGTGTTTTTTTTTATCTTGTTGATTTTTGCAAAGGACCAACTCTTTGTTTCATTAATTATGTGTGTTGTTCTCTTTGTTTAAACTTTATTATTTCAGATTTGAGTTTATTTCCTGTTGCCTACAGCTCCTTGGTGAGTTTGCTTCTTTTTGTCCTAAAGGTTTCAGCTGTGCTGTTAAGCTGCTTGTGTGAGATTTCTCCAAATTCTTTATGTAGGCACTTAATGCTATGAATTTTCCTCTTACCACTGCTTTCATTGTGTTCCATAATGGTAGGTTGTAGATTTATTTTCATTGAATTCTCAGAAGTCTTTCATTTTTTCTTTATTTCTTCCGTGATCCTGTGTTGATTCAATTGTGAGTTGTTCAGTTACCATGAATTTGTAGGCTTTCTGTAGTATGAGTTGTTGTTGAACTCTAACTTTAACCCATGGTAATCCAATAATATATAGGGGATTATTCCAATTTTTTGTATATGCTGAGATTTGCTTTCTTACTGAGTATTTGGTCAATTTTAGAGAAAGTTCTATGAGAAGAAGGTATATTCTTTCATGTTTGGGTGAAATGTTCTGCAGTTGTCTACTATGTCTATATGTCTACTATGTCATAGCATCTGTTAGTTCTCCTGTTTTTCTGTTAAGTTTCTGTCTGGCAGACCTATTCATTGGGGAAAGTGGGGTTTTGAGGTCTCCCACTATTAATGTGTGGGGTTTAACATGTGATTTAAGCTCTAGGAATGATTCTTTTACAAATGTGGATAACTTTATAGTTCAGAAATAGATGCTCAGAATTGAGACTTTATAGATCTTTGCTTTGAAAAATATGAACTATCCTTCTATATCTCTTTGTATTAATTTTAGTTTGAAGTATATTTCTTTAAATATTAAGATAGCTACACTGGCTTTCTTTTTAGAACCATTTAATTGGAAAATCTTTTCCCAGACCTTTACTCTGAGGTAATATATGTCTTTGAATTTGAGTCATGTTTGTTATGTGTAGCAGAAGGATGGATCCTGTGTTGGTTTCGGGCTGTGGGGTAATGCTCTTTTACATTGTAAAGATTTGCCACCCATATTAGTTTAATAAATTGCTGATTCTTCAGTAGCTAGCCAGAAAGTATAGGCAAGGTTAACAGACTAAAAGAATTCTGAGAAGAGAAAAGGCAGTGAGTTAGACAGCAGAGAGATGCAAAGGAAGCAAGATGAGAATGCCTTACTGTGAAAAAATAGCAAGCCATTTGGTTAAACATAGACAAGAATTTGTGCTTAATTTAAGTTGTATAAGCTAGTTAATAATAAGACTGAGCTAACAGGCCAAATACTTTGTAATTAATATAAGCCTTTGTGTGTTTCTTTGGGACCAAATGGCTACAGGACCAGGTGGAAGAGAAACTTCTATCTACAAGTATCCATTATGTCTTTATATTGGTGAACTGAGCCCACTAATATTAAGAGATGTTAGTGAGCAGTGATTGTTAATTCCTGCTACATTTCTATTTTGGTGTTGGTTATGGTAATATGAATGTTTGACTTCTTTGGATTTTGCTGTTGTAAGATTTTCTATTGCCTATGTATGCGGAGATGTAACTGAGTTCCTTGGGTTGGAGTTTTCCATCTAGTACTTTCTGTAGTGCTGGATTTATGGCTAGGTATTTTTTTTAAATCTGGTCATAAAATATCTTGCTTTCTCCTTGTATGTTGATTGAAAGTTTTGATGATTATAGCAGTCTGTGCTGGCATCCATTGTCTCTTAGTGTCTATATAGGACCTTCTGGCTTTCAGAATCTCCATAAAGAAATATAAATGGGTCCTTGTGAATTTGAAATGTTCTGTAAAATAAAGGACACCATTTGAGCAAAGTGACAGTCCACAGAATGGGGAAAAATATTAAGCAGCTGTACATTTGATAGAGGATTAGTATCTTGATTACACAAAGAAGTAAAAGGAAGGAAGGAAAGAAGAAGAAAGAAAGAAAAAAAGAAAGAAAGAGAGAAAGAAAGAAAGGAGGGAGGGAAGAAAGAAAAAGTAAAGAATGGACTGTACATCAAGAGATCAACCCAATTAAAACTGAGGTATAGAGCTATACATAAGAGATCTTCAAAGCAAAATGCAAATTGGTGAGATAGACTATAAAAATATTCATCATCCTCAGTCATCAGGGATATGGGCATTAAAGCTACTTTGAGATTTTATCATTCCACAGAGACAATGATCAGTGTTAACAGAACAAATGATAGCTGATGTGTGTATGTGTTGGGGAAGGGAAACACTTATTCATTGCTGGTGGGAGTGCAAACAGGTGTAGCCACTATGTAAATCTTCAACAAGATAAAACTATACTATTATTATGCATATATCCATGAATCTATATTTTACTATAAAGATACTTGCTCATCCTAGATATCCATTGACTAATGAATGGGTTAGGATAATGTTTTCACAATATAGAATATTATTCACCTGCTGTGAAAAATGAAATTATGAAATGTGTTGAAAGAATATGGATGAAGGATGGAGTTCTAGGAGAAGACTTCTGAGTGCTTGTAAGAAAACTACAAGAAAACAAAATGTGTCTTGTGACCTCTTTTTGTGAAGAACACAGAATTGTCTTTGGAATGTGTTTTGTGCCCCTTTTGGGTATATTAGAGAGGTGTAAGTTTACTTTAGCTGTTGTTATTCTATAAAAATATTTTTGGCATGAGTGATTAGTCCTTGTAATTGAACAACTTACTCGTATGATTCTTAACTCTCAGAGTATAAATTATCTGATGCTATGAATAAAGTTGGCTATTGCATGAAATTTAGTTTGCCACATTTTTAGGCCCCACTGCTCCAGGCTCATGCTACCAACTAGACTGACAAACCTGCAAGTACATGGATGTAAATAGAAACAAATCTTGAGGGAGGTAACTAAGAAATAGACAAATTGAATGTTTTATCTTACATATAGATGCTAATTTTTAAACTTTATATGTACTTCACTTAGGCTATCTATAGAGGTTAGATAGCTTATAAAGTAAACTTTATATGTGCTTCACTTAGGCTATCTATAGAGGTTAGAGAACTTATAAGGGACTATGGTAGAGTGCATCTTCAAATGAAGAGGAAACAGATGCAATTTAATAAAGACATAGTTACTGGGGAAAATAGAAAAGGGGTTTAGAAGAAGGAAAGTCAAGGTAAAGGAGGGACTACATGGAGGAATTACTAGCACAAAAGTTCCTTTAAAGCTATATGGAAATCAACTACTCTAGAAATTTCCAAAGGTATATAAAAAAGTATTTAAATGAAGTTACCATATACTAAGGAAGACAATGTACTAACTGGAAACCATATTCAACCAAGTGAATACCTCAGAACCAATAATGGTTTACATTTTTTGAATTGTTGGCCATAGGGGTGTCAAAGGCCTCTAGTTGAAGATACTGTTGATTATCTTTACAGTACTATGTTAAGGTTCTATTGCTGAAGGCATCACTTACTTGTGTCATTGAATATTATGAAATCAAGCTGGTATCATGCCAAAATAGAAGCTTTCCCACTCCTGATTACTATAATGCTGGAAAATACTACACATGCAGATAAAAGAAAAAAGTAAACACTCTCACTCAGATAGGAGCCTTGTGACATACAACAGTTTCCTGAATGCAGCATATACTGATACAATAGTAGCACAAATATTATAGGAGTAACCAACCACTTTTTAATTACCTAAGGCTCACATCTAGAAGTGGAACTCATATCTAACAATGTTAATGAGGCCAAGAACCTGGGACTAGATAGCTCATGGGTCCTATGACTACTCTGGTAAATGAACACACCAATAAACTTATTTTTGATTGTATATTGTTACTAGTAAGTTAGTGCATTATTCAATTTTTTAGTATACAGCAATTAACACAGAGAAGTACACAAGACTGTGTGGAGAGTGCTCTCACTGATTTTGGAGCACACAGCTCTAAATGAAATGTCTTTTTACAACATCCCATCAATCCTCAGAGATTTCTGTAGAAAAGTAGTTGGTAAGACTATAAGAACCAGAGTTTGTGAATGACTCCAAGTAAACAGTGTATTCCAACACAACAGGAATGAATAATATGCAAATGAACTCACAGGGGTTTTGAGAGCATTCATAAGTTCAAGACAGACAAGTTATAATGGAGAAGGGAAAGTTCCTTAACACAAAGTCCCACCGCTAAACAAGAGGCTAATTACAATTGATACTATTGAAAACAAGAAAATCGGTTTTCTCCAATGGAGTATCACTATATATCAACGTCACTCCATGGCAGGCCTCATACTCAACAGCAGTAACAAACAAACAGTTGAGTAAAATTTTCTTGTGTGTGTGCTTTCTTTTGTTATGATTTGTTTTTTTTTGTCATTTTTTTTGCTTTTGTTTTATTGGATGGGGCTCTTTTCTTCTTTTGAGAAAGAATAAGAGCATGAGATTGGGTGAGGAAGAAGGTTGGAAAAATCTGGGAGGATATGGAGAAGGGGAAAATATGGTGAAAATATACTGATTAAAACATTTTAGAAGTGAGAAACAAAAGAAAAAGAAAATAAAGCAAACAGAAAATAAATGGTTATTTTTCTTTTGATTGTAAGTATTTAATAGCCACAAGGACAATGCCCACCGATACAGACATTACTCCACCCAATGTATCAATTTCTGACAAGGCAGTATTTTCCTTCTTTATGGAAATACGAGTACAGTGAAAATGTCTAGTGGTGTCTTGACAGTATCATGAGAACAGTGTTGCCATGTAGGCCCCTCTCAAAGCCTTTTTCCTTTTATCTCTAATGCAGACTGTGAGAGCCACTTCACAAGAGAAAAGTAAGAACCTGTGCTAATAAATCTCACTCCCACACTTCTTAGTGCTGAACAGTGCTCTGCCATATGATATGAACACACGGCTTGTTTATTTGTCCTTCTGTTGATGGTTTTCAGATAGTTACCAGTTAAAAGAATGTACTCATATTACTGCCGTAAGTCTCTTGTGTAAACAAAATTTTTATTCTTCTTGAATAAACTTCTAGAGATTAAATTTTTTGGTAAATTAAACCCAGGTTAACCTTAATGAGGAACTTCTTCACCATCACATAATTTAAGTTCTTGATATAGGCAGTCCTTCTGTATGCGTGCTGTTTTTATTGGATAATTAATAAAGAAGCTATTTGAGCGTTGATAGAGCATAGTAGAGCTAGGTGGGAAACCTACACTGAATGGTGGGAGAAAGAAGGTGATGTCAGTGAGGCTCCATGTAGCTGTCATCAAAGGAGACAGATGCCCAAGAACTTTGCCAGTAAACCTCAAGCCTCATGGTAAAGTAATGGAAATGGGTTCATTTAAGATATAAGAATTAGCTAGCAATATGCTTAAACTATTGACCAAGCAGTATTTTAAATACTATAGTTTCTGGGCATCTGGGAATGAACAAGCAGCCTCTGCCTACAAGATCTTATGAGCAACATATCAAAATGGTAGTGTAATAGAACATAACAAGCATGGTCAGAGGTGGGAACAGAGGGCACAGACACCAAAGAACCAATTTGGAAGTAGCTTGTGGCAGTTTCTTGCTTTAAATTCAGATATATATATATATATATATATATATATATATATATATATATATTCTTAACTCTGGCCTTGTATTTTAATTTACCATACACCAATAAAAGAGTCAATTTAATTTTAAGTTGGTGTAAAAATAAAGCAAAGCTAAATGATTACAGTGTAGGCAATATTTGAAATTCATCCCACCTGGTAATGTCCGGTATCAGTCAGCACAGGTACTTATTGTGTTGCTGTGTTTTAAAGGCAGAAATATAATTAATTTTATGATTGCACTACAAGCTGAAACCAGTTTTTTAGAGTGCTGCCTCAAATAAGAAAGTGCAGGGAATCAATAGAGATATCACATTCTTTTTATATGTGCTTATTTGAACTTAAACACAAGAAACTGAATACAGGCATAATGCCATCTAAAGAAATGTGCTTCCTTCCCTGTGAGGCAAGAAGGTATATGCACGCGTTTACCAAGTAGACAAGTATACCTGCCCTTGATGTTTTCAATTCTGATTGAGTTTTTGCTATTTGAAAACTGTCCACATATTTTCAGAATATGATTGAAGTCCAACACGTCAGATGGGTGGAACCCGTATCAAATAATCCCACACAAGTTCCCCATAGGGTATACTAAGTTATTTTCTTTTATTAAAAGAGAAACTCACAGATTACGATGAGGAATTGGGAACAGGGTCCGACATCCAGGTGTGGCGCTCAGGAAGAAGAGGAGCTTAGCGGGCACTCCCACAGGATTTGGGGCTTTTTGGTGTCCAAAAGCCATGCTCCACCTGGTCCAGCCTTTCAAAGTCTATTGGCTGAAGGAGGTTCCCCATCATATCATCTGATAATTCAATTACAAAACGAAAGAAAATAGTATTGCAGACTAAGTTAATGACTAACTTGTTGGTAGATTAACAAATGCAAGGAAGTTACTTACAGTCTGTGCTGAATGTTGGGTACCTTATCAGTGCCGTAGTACTTTGAGGAGAGCTACAAATATGGTTGTCATCACTTCTGAGAAAACAATTTCAGAAGATTTTCTGGCACATAATTTAAGTTTATTTAGGGTGTTATTCTTTTCTTTTTTCTTTTGGTTTACTTGACAGAAGCTGCAGTCATCTGAAAAAGAAAACAACAATTAAAAAGAGCCTGCAATAAAAGCTGTGGGTCATTTTCTTGATTGGTGATTGATATGGGAAATTCCAGCCTACTGTGTGTGGTGTTACCCAAGGGAAAGTGGTCCCGAACTGGCAGAAGTAGAAGCGGGAGGAGGAAGAGGAAGAAGAAGCAACAGCAGCTGTGTAGACCTTGGTATGCCATCTAGTAAGTGGCATTCCTCCAAAGCCTTTATTTGAGTTCTTGTTGCCAGCTTCCTACCTTGATTCACTGCCTGCCTAAGATATAGTACAGTATACTGTATATCATTGCTTTTACTTACAAATATTACTGTTAGATACATATATGTTACTATCTGATGATTTATTTATTTTAATTTCCTAGAATAGAAAGTTTTGTGATATGGTCTCAGAATAAACATGAAAAGCAACCTTGAAGTATTACCATAGGATAATAGCAAAATTCTGATGTAAAATTCCAAATTTCTTCTTGCTTCACATAAGTAAAGAAAAAAATTGGCAGATACTACTAGAATTGACTTTGTAAGAATAAAAGATCAACTACATGAAATTGTCAAATAACTAACTACAAAGGATAGCTGGTAGAGTAAAAGTTATACTTGTAATAAATAAAAGGTCATCACTGGTCCATTCCTCCAAACATGGGAAGATCTACACAGTTCTTCTCAAGACACCAAATAGATAAAGGAAAAAGAAATACGTCCTATACCACATCAGTTGGTTTCAAAACTCAGATCAAGATATCAAGGTTTGTCTATAAATAATGACAGAAGCAATTAGCACATTAGAAATTAAAAGGAACTTTTCATGATGTTAAATAACCTTCACGAAAATAGAGAGAAAGAAAATCTAAACAATTAGCCAATTAAATAAAATATCCACAAAATTAGTATCACATTTTCCCATAAATGATTGGAAGCATTCCTGTAAACAAAATAAGGAAGAAGTCTGCTTTTCCCCACTGCTATGAAACATTTCATCAGAGATCGGTCCCAAGTAGCCAGGAGAAAAATAAAAATAAAATACTTTAAATTTATGGAATACATGAAATCATTTGTTCTTAGTTGGCATATACTTATATATAGGTCATACAAACTTCATTGATAATAACTTACCAGTTTTAACATTTCCACAAAGAGTCAGGACATATACTCTGTATATAAAAATCAATTGTTTTCTTTAAAGTAACAATAAGGACTTCAAAAAGAAATCAAGAAAATAATTCAATTTATAGTTGCATCAAAATGAACAGTGTATGTACAAATAAATTTAACCACAGTGAAAAAAATACTGCATACTCAATCCTATAAAGCATCACCTTAAAAAGATGTAAATATACTGAAAGATATTATGTGCTTTTGTATAGGATGATTTAGAATTGTTTATGTGTCATTGTTACCTAAAGTGATATACAAATTAAAAATTTTTCATCAAAAGTCAAATACCTTCTTACTCCAACTATTGCAGTGCCGGGAGGAACCCAGAGCAATAAATTTAAAAACGATAAGGATGCACTGTACCATAGACCACTGGCTGGCTTTCAAGAAGAATAAACACGTATTCAAAAATTCACCTAGAATCAAAATTGACAAGTGTAAACAAAGTAATCTCAAAGGATAATTATAAAGGGCTCGTGCTTTCTCATTTCAAAACTTAAAACAAAAATATAGTCATCAAAATAGTTTGATATTTATATATGAATAGACATAGAAAACAGAATAGAACTGTCTAGAAAAACAGGATACATATAGAGCCAATTATTTTCCCCAAGGGTTTCAACGATTATTCAATGAAGCACAAGTAGTGTTTTCAGAAAACAAGATAGGAGCACAGAAATAGCTGCATCCAACAGAATATACTTGAAAGTGTTTTGTCAAAAGTAGATTTTCCCCGTAAACTATATTCTAATTATAATTAATTACTAGCCTTCCCCAACCCACAAATTCACATCCTTTCTTTCTCTTTCTCCTTAGAAAACAACTCTTTATCTTAGGAATAAATGGGCACCTAAGACCTAAAAATAATAAAATTAAATTAAGAACAAACAATAAAGAATAGGACAAAAGAAAATTTTATGATTTTTATTGAAACATAATAAAATATAAACTTCCATATATATATATATATATATATATATATATATATAATAGCAATAGAAATGGAATTGGTGTATTACATGGGAGATGGGAGACAAAGCTCTAACCAGACATTTTTTATACACTCTTGAAACCTCAAAGGGCAGGAATGAGTTACATCTAATCAGTCTTAGGCCAAAGGAGCCATGTGAAAACACCTAAACTACGAAAAGCTAATTTTCATCCAATTTATCTACCAAATAAATCATCCAATTTTCTACCAAAAAATAATTTCATTCAATCTCACACAGTAAATAAAAAAACTAACTAAATTTTTTAAACTTTAATATTAGAAATAAAAATATAAAACTATTCAAAGATACATAAAGAAAATAGTTAAGATTTTAGATTTGGCAATAAAATCTTAGATATGACATCAATATCTATAAAACTATAGGCAAATTGGGTTTTAGTAAAATTAAAAACTGTTATGCATAAAATATTATGAAGAAAGAAAAACGCAATGAAATGGAGTAAGTTACTTGTAAGTCATACACCAGATAAGAATTCACTATGATTTTAGCTATAAGAGCTGGAGAGATGGCAAAGATTTTGTAAACACTGGCTGCCCTTAAAGTGGGGCTCAGTTGGTTCTCAGCACCTACATGTAAAATACATCTTAAAAATTTAAATATTAAATAAATAAGCCTTATACTTAGCAAAAGACAAAATGTACTATTTAAGTAATAGAAGAGCCATCTGTAAAATAAGATGTGCAAATAGCCAACAGATGCAGAATATGCATTAAACCATTGGCAACATTAAGGAAAGGTTACTGCAAACAGCAATGCATTGCCACACATCATTGGTAGAAATCTAAGAATTTAATTGCCATCATTAGGTACAGGGACTGTTAAAAAAATCTAATGGAGTACTACAGTGCAGAAAAAAATAACATCTTGAAATTTTCAGGAAAATGGATGGAGCTAGAAAACATCCTTTTTAGCGAGGTAACCCAGACACAGAAAGACAATTATCGCATGAACTCACTCATAAGTAGTTTTTAAACATAAAGCAAAGAAAGCCAGCCCACAAATCAGAATCCCAGAGAACTTAGATAACAATGAGGACCCTAAGAGATACATACATAGATCTAATCTACAAGGAAAGTAGAAAAAGACAAGATCTCCTGAGGAAATTGGGAGCATGGGGACCTTGGGGGAAGGTTGAAGGGAAGGGGAGAGGCAGGGAGGGGAGCAGAGAAAAATGTAGAGCTCAATAAAAGTCAATAAAAATATCTAACAAATACAGAGTGATGTCTCGTTGTGGCTTTAAATTGAATATATCTAATAATGATAACATTGACCATATTACAATAAACAAATGAATACATACAAGTAACCAAATAATATTAATGTTCAATAAGTAACATATTTTTCTTTGACTTGTGGCTAGATAACACAGCATTTCTTTTTTAAAAAAGTGAAATGAACCACTAGATATATTTTTCTACAGCAAGTAAGGTGAGTTCTAAGTCCTGTGAAAAATAACATATACTTTGGAAAGGTACAATAGATATACCATTTTCTACAGTCCACATGCCTCAATTTAATATGCTTTTATGTGGCTTTTTACAAAGGAAAAGACAAATTGCATGTATGCTTCCTAATCTGGATTCTAAGACAGCTGCTGTCACAGACTGTATAATTTTCCTCTGCATTTTCTTCCTGTCAGGGTTTTTTTTATAATCTACTGACTTTCTTTTAATAATATAAACATATAAGAGATCAGAATGTCCCTTGAAGGCCAATCTAAGAAGATAATGAAAGAATGGGCTGGCTACACACATTCAATGCCACAACGCCGTCTACAATTTTTCGAAACTTCTACTTTTCCTCTGGCAGTGAGAAATACAAAAAAATCAATCTTGCAATTCTTTTGCTGCAAGAGTCATTGTCAGATTATATCTATGAACAGCCAAATGCAGAATAGGATATGGGGATGGCAGAAACACTATGATTTTCTTTCCGTGCCAATTTTGGAAGTCATCAGACATTGTCATTAATCAACCAGTTGAAAGCTGGATCTGAAAATCCTTCAGGTTGAAATTATTGATTTGATGTGCTAACAATGGTAGCTTTGAATGTTCTTCTTGCTCATACCTTAAAAGGGGTTCCAACCTCCGAGGCCATCCATAGTCTTTCTATAACTCCAGATTCTCCAGCTTGCATTCCACTTTCCAATTGTTTTAACTGTGATTTTCCTGTTTTAAAATTATTGCTCTAAATGCTTGAAGAATTTACCCCCAAGTAAGCACTAATTGATATGTGCTATGATATTTTTACTTTTTATGAGCAGCTCCATGGCTCAGACATATATTTAATGCCTGAGTTACATAAAAGTGTTTACTCATATTATTCAAATTACAAGAATGATGTGCATTTAGATCTTTCATCTTTGCATACTTTAACATATTTCCCCACATAGAAATTAGCAGTTTTCATTTCTTATATGAGAAGTAGGCTATATTATTTTTTTGATTTGAAGTATTGTATTTTTATGACCTGGTTTTTCTACAATTGTCTAAGTGTATCAGCTAGCTTCTTCTTTCATTATCCTGTGCATTTCCCCATGGTTCTAAACTGAATAAAAGGTTTCATACTTACTGGAGAACATATCCAAAACTTCTTTCTTAGCTTTCTATGTGTCTACACAAACATTACTGAATTTGTAAATGTTGAGGTATTTGCAGGACTTAAATTTTTAATAAATTCTTGGCTCTTCCTTCTCCTAGAAGTTTCAAAGTCATATAATTTATTGTTTCTTCTTGAAATATAGTAACTATTACTAAATGTGGGTGCCTTTGAATAAAATACCCTTTAGTACCTAAAAAGCTGCGCTGTTTCCTCCTTCTAATAAATTCCCAGACACTGGCCACTGTGTCCACTTTTAAGAAACCCATTTCTGAGACTGAGTCCTCCACTCTCTCACTGTTTGTTACTATGGGGAAGATGTAATAGAAAATCCTCAGTAAAATTTCCTCCTCCTAAAGTATTTAAAGTTCCTTATTAAATTTTATTTTTTTGGTATTTTCCTCTTTTATTGAAAACAAAATTTTCTCTAGAATAATATATCCTAATCATAGTTCAACCTCCCTCCACTCCTCCAGTTCCTCCCCACATCTCCTCCCGTCCAGATCACCCCCTCATTCTCTTGCTAGAAAACAAACAGACTTATAAATATTATAGTACATACAATATAAAAATATATTGTAATGCAATGCAATATAATACAAAATAATATATGGTAAGATAAAACAAAAACTAGCACATCAAGGTTGGAAAAGACAAAGCAGCAGGAGGAAAAGACTGTAAGAGAAAACACAAGCATCAGAGACCCACTCTTTCGCACACTCAGGAATCCCATCAAAACTTCAAACCAGAAACCATGATATATGTGCAGAGCACCAGTGCAGACCAGTACATGTTCTGTGCATGCTTCATGAGTCTCTGTAAGTTCATATAAGCGTTGATTATTAATTATTATCAATTTGGAAGGCCTTGTTTCCTAGAAATTCTTCATCTTTTCTAGCTCTTAGTCTCTTTGAAGCCTTCTGTGGAGTTCCCTGAGACCTGAGGGGAGGAAATTGATACAGGCACCCTTTTAGGACTGAGAGTTCTGACCTTGGAACACTCAGTCCTATACATTACTGCAAAATAAATACATGATTTATAATACAAATACTTTTATTAGGCTCCACACTTTCGTCATGTGCTTTTTCTGTATCATTGAATTCCATTCGATTAACAAATATAAGAATTTTATTTCTAATAACAGCTGAAAGTGATTACAGAGCCTCATATCTGAAACACAAAGAGGTGCACTTCTTTCTTGATTATTTATTTATTTATCTTTTTTATTACTTTATTAATATTAGGAATCAAAATATCCACTACCTCCCCTCCACCTGCTTCCCCCTTGCTCCCCCACTCACCCTCATCCCCTCCTGCTCCAGCCCTAAGAGAGGGCAGGGTGCCCTGCCCTATGGGAAGTCCAAGGCCCTCCCCCCTCCGTCCAGGCCTACGAAGGTGTGCATCCAAATAGACTAGGATCCCAAAAAGCCAGTACATGCAGTAGAAACAAGTCCCAGTGCCATTATCATTGTCTTCTTAGTCTGCCCCAAATGTCTGCCACATTCAGAGGGTTCCGTTTGATCCCATGCTCGTTCAGTCCCATTACAGCTTGCTTTGGTGAGCTCCCATTAGTTCAGGCACACTGTCCCAGTGGATGGACGCACCCCTTGTGGTCTTGACTTCGTTGGTCATATTCACCCTCCTTCTCCTCTTCAACTGGACCTCGGGAGCTCAGTCCAGTACTCCCATGTGGGACTCTGTCTCTATCTCCATCTGTCATTGGACGAAGTTCCTATGGTAATATTCAAGATGGTCATCAGTCTGACTACGGGACAAGGCCAGTACAGGCACCCTCTCCTCCACTGCCCAGGGTCCTAGCTGGGGACATCACTGTGGACACTTGGGAACCCCTCTAGAGTCAAGTCTCTTGCCAACCTCACAATGCCTCCCTTAATTAAGATATCTTCTTCCCTGCTCCCATATCTGTCCTTCCTCCATCTCAACCATCCCACTCCGCCAAGCTCTCCCCAATCCTCCCCTTCTCCCTTCTCTCTCCCCCTCTCCCCTTTTCCCACCCCACCCCACCCCAATTCTCCCAACTTTTGCCTGGCAATAACTATCACAGTGAATTCTAAATAAAAACATGTTGAATGCACACATTTGAACGTTTAATTGGTTTTCAAGTGTGGTCATCATTCCAGACATATTAAGAATATTTTCTTCCACTTTTAATAAGACTTATATATCAAATATTTTGGTATGTTTAATACAACCTCATATAATGTTCCCTCTTGATCTTCTATTTCTGAACTTGGGAAAACTTTGCTTTTCATTCTGAATATATTAAATTTATTCCTCTCATAAAAGCGCACCTTTGATGTTTGCAAACAGAACAGACAGTGATTTGTTCTTGACTTTATTTACAAAGAGAGCTCGAAGCATCATCCAGCCATATAGGAGGGATAAATACTAATGCAGATAATTTAAATAGTCACTAGGGAGGATCATTAAAACCTACAGATAATTTGGTGGCATTTGTATCTTCAATACTTTAGTTATGAACCATAAAATTAATTGCTGTATCATTCTTATTTTATGATGAAGACAAATATGTCCATGGTGACCTTTCTCCAAACTATACTTGAAGCACTAGAAGCTACCCCATTAACCAGAATGCTGAATAATGAATCTCAAACCTCTTATGAAGGACTTTACCCTGTCCTAAACTGTCTCTATACTGATTGCCTATTTATTTACTTCAAAATTTTATTGCTAAAGATCATACAAGTTAAACTGTGTAAGAATTTCACCGTTTGGATATTAATGAGCCTTGGATTTGATTATGATCATAAGCTGTCAGAGGTTTTCCTTTCCGAAGCTCACTCATGGTTTAATTCTGCAAAGATTTAAGTGGTTATCATAATGAAAATCCTATAAAGAATGCTAAAACCATAAAATTTCTCTTGCGAGTTCATAGAATTAGCAGACATAAGGTATTCAGTGAATGACAGACTCATTTGTATTAAACTTAAAAGTAATCCATTTCGACTTGTCAGATTGTGTTTTAGAATTACAGCAAAGAAAAACTAAAGCATGAGAGTCAAACAGGATAAATCCCATTTTATTATAGAATTACTATACTAAGTAAAATGAGACCTTGATTGTGTATTTTAATCAAACTTTTAAAAAGTTAAGAAATAAAGCCTAGTTTAACAGCTTTCATCTATTTCTCCTGCCTTCTTCTTCTAATGTTGTTATACATACCTACCTACATACATATAAACCAATATATTAATACAAACTATTGATATAATTTATTGTCCCTCACAAGTTTATGTATTTTATAGATGATCACTTGGTATTGGATAAATACTAAGGGGCTCATCTCTGGTAGGTCTGATTCACTGCCCTCACTTGCTATTAAACACCTGTAGATCTTCATCTATGCATGGGGCTCCTGTGAAAGAAAGGGATAGGAAAACACACTCCAGTCAAATGGGACCAGGAAGCAAGAAGAAATTTCTATTCTCATACCCTACAAGATAGACTTCAAATTTAAACAAGTTAGAAGGGATAAAGAAGACACTTTAACTTAATTGAGAAATGATTACCCAAGAAGACATTACAATCCCAAACATACATGCCGAAAAATATAGCACACCCAATTCCACACACACAAAAAAGTTTACTACTGGAATTAAAGAGAAGGATAAACCCAATTTAATAATAGTAGATAATCTAAATATCCACTTTCTCTAATTGACAAGCCTTTTGACAAAAAAGTAAAGAGAAACATCAGAATTACATAATATTTCAAACAAGTCAAACATTTCAAATGGCTACAGAATGTTCTACCCAAAGTCCAAAGAATATATATTTTATGCAAAAGTTCACTGAAGCATCTATAGTATCTATTAAATAAACCAAAGAGACACAAAACAAATCTTAACAAATTCAGAGAGTTTTAATTAACTCCTTCCATACTATCTCATGACAATGTACTAAAACTTAAACTCAATAGCAAGCAAGTATTAATTACATAAACTCATAGAGATTCTATTTCTGAATGACAAGAAGGTCAAAGAAGAAAGCCTGAAGGATCGCTAAAAATTTTTCTTCAACTAAATGAAAATGAAAACACAATACAACAAAACCTCTTGGACTCTATAAGAACAGCCATGAAAAGAAAATTTATAGTTCTAAGTGCCTACTTAAAAAAAATAAAATAAAAGAGTTTGAAGGGAATGGGAAAATATTGTTATTAAATTAAGATGTCAATAGGACTGGGTGGTGGTGGCCCAATCCTTTAACCCGAGCACTAAGGGGAGGCAGAGGCAAGTGAATATAAGTTTGAGGCCAGCCTCGTCTACAAGAGATAGTTCCAGGACATCCTGGACTGTTCGCAGAGAACCCATGTTTCAAAGAAAAAAAAAATCACCTATTATCGATTACCCAGTTCTGATCTCTTTGTCTGTTTATGTGTTACTTTTGCAATGGAATCTTGGAATCTGATTCACTTCTGCGTATGTGGAAAACTCACATAGGACCAAACACACCCTCCCTTTAAGTATAGTCGGGCATTTACGGAAGCACTCTGAATGACCGGCCACTGAAGAACAAGGTAGATTCTTGGTTCCCGAGATTTTTGCAAGTTTTGGGAAAGTTCAAAATACAGCGTGACGCTGCATTAGTTTCTTATCGATTCCTGTGCTAAAACACTGTGACCAGCGGCCCTTACAGAGCGGTGCTTTCTTTGGGTTACATAGTTCCCGAGAGTCTACAATCATAATGTCCTGGAGCATGGTACCAAGAAGGCAGGCATGGTTCTGAAGCAACAGCTGTAGCTCATAGCCTCATCCACAAACAGGAAGCAGAAAGAAAACACTGGGAACGAGGAGAGCTTTTTGAAACCTCATGGTCTGTCTCCAGGAACATACATCTGCAAACCAGGCCACATGCATTTCCCAAACTGGGGATGGAACAAACGGTTTCACCAAAGGGGACCAAGTATTCAAACTTATTATCATATAGGGGCTATTTTTATTCAAACCACCACAGAACCTGTAATCAGGATCAGTTAATCCTCCCACTACAAACATCCCTGACCATGTCCCTTAACACAGTGTGATCTCTTCCTACTTTCCAATCAGCACAAGTTTATAAAGAAAAGGACAAAAGATCACCAGCCCCTCTAAAATGTCAAGGTGCCCCGAAACTCATTCCTGCTAAACACTTCTTTCTCCTACTCACACCCAATCTTCCTTTTATTTTTTTCCAAACCAGAAATTCCTCTGTATTTCTGCCCACCCCTGTCAGACTTTTCTATTCACAGTTAAGCTCCTCAACTACATATCAATTCACACTTTGGAATGCTAGTATGAGTAGAAAATATCCCAAAGTTTGAAACCACGTAATTTGAGGAATTCTTTGAAAAATAGTTTAATAATATTGGTTGAATAGAACCAAGTTTGATTCTGAGATCCCATCATTAAATATAATATGAATAGAAATTTTTATTCTTATTTTTTTACTACATAAAGGTCTCATTATATCTAATATATGTTCATATTATAAAAGTTGTATGTTCAAAGTCAGAACAAGTATGATTCAGTATCCATCACTCCACATCCCTCCATCATAGAAATCAAACTGCTGTATTTAATTTTATTGAGATGTATCTCCTTTTATTGGTTTCTCCTTTGGAGGCATGTGGTCAAATACTAATGCACTAATGAAATAGTCAACAGCACAGATAAGAACATAAAACTTGATACTTGATTTCATTTGATGTTATATATTACCTACTAAAATAATTTCCAGATGTCTAAGATAATCTATTAACATCAAAATGACTAAGTACATGTTTCCATTATTATTGTTTTAGCATCTAATTTTATTAATTTATTTTATTGAGTTCTGCATTTTTCTCTTCTCACCTCCCTGCCTCTCTCCTCACCTTCAACTTCCACCAATGGTCCCCATGCTCCCATTTTACTTGGGAGAATTTGTCTTTTTCTACTTCCCATGTACTTTAGATCTATGTACGTCCCTCTTAGGTTCCTTTTTGTTGTCTGGGTTCTCTGGGATTGTGATTTGTAGGCTGTTTTATGTTTTAAAACCACTTATGAGTGAGTAAATATAATAATTGTCTTTCTGTGTCTGGGTTACCTCACTCAATATGATGCTTTCTAGCTCCATACATTTGCCTGCAAATTTCAAGATGTCGTTAATTTTTTCTGCTGTGTAGTACTCCAATGTGTAAATATGTAACATTTTCCTTATCCATTCTTCATTCAAGGGGCATTTAGGTTGTTCCCAGGTTCTGGCTATGACAAACAAAGCTGCTATGAACACAGTTGAGCACATGTCCTTGTGGTACAATTGAGCATCCTTTAGGTATATACTCAAAAGTGGCATTACAGTGTCTTGAGGAAGATTGTTTCCTAATTTTCTGAGAAATCGCCATACTTATATCCAAAGGGCCTGTACCAGCTTGTACTCCCACCAGTATTGCAGGAGTATTCCTTTTACCCCACAACCTCTCCAGAATAAGTTGTCATTAATGTTTTTGATATTGGCAATTTTTACAGGTGTAAGATGGAATTTCAGAGATGTTTTGATTTGAATTTCTCTAGAGACTAAAGATATTGAGCATTTCCTTAAGTGTCTTTCATCCATTTTTGATTCATCTGTTGAGACTTCTCTGTTTAGGTACTCCATTTTTTTTATTGGATTATTTCTTCTTTTGATGACCAATTTCTTGAGATTTTTTTTTTTTTGTATATTTTGGAGATCAGACCTCTGTCTAATGTCAGGTTGGTGAAGATATTTTCCCATTCTGTAGGCTGTCGTTCTGTCTTGTTTATTGTGTCCTTTGCTTTACAGAAGGTTTTCAGTTTTAGGAGATCCCATTTATTAATTGTTTCTTCAGTTTCTGTGCGACTGAGGTTATATTTAAGAAGTGGTCTCCCATGCCAAACCATTCAAGTATACTTCCCACTTTTCCTTTTTTGAGGTTTAGTGTGGTTGGCTTTATGTTGAGGTCTTTGAACCACTGGGACTTAAGTTTTGTGCATGGTAATAGATATGGATAAAAATGAAAATAGATATGAATGTATTTTCATTCTTCTACATGTTGATATCCAGTTATGCCAGCATCATTTGTTAAGTATGCTTTCTTTTTTTCCATTTGATATTTTTTGCTTCTTTGTCAAAAATCAGGTGTTCGAAGGTGTGTGGATAAATATCTGGGTCTTAGATTTGGTTCCATTGGCCTTCCTGTCTGTTTTTATGCCAATACCAGGCTGTTTTCAGTTCTGTAGCTCTGCAGTAGTGTTTGAAGTCAGGAATTGAGATGCCTCCAGAAGTTCTTTTGTTGTACAGGATTATTTTAGTTATCCTGGGGTTTTTGCTTTTCATAGGAAGATGAATACTGTTCTTTTGAGGTCTGTGAAGATTTTGCTGGAATTTTGCTGGGCATTTCATTGAATCTGTAGATTGTTTTTGGTAAGATTGCCATTGTTACTATGTTAATTCTACTTACCCAAGAGCATGGGAGATCTTTTCAATTTCTGGTGGTCTTCTTCAATTTCTTTCTTCAAGGATTTAAAGTTCTTGTCATACAAGTCTTCTACTTGTTTGGTTATAGTAACTTGGAGATATTTTATGCTATTTGTGGCTATTGTGAAGGGTGATGTTTCTCTGATTTCTTTCTTGGCTCATTTATTGTCCATTAGCATCTAATTTTAATACAGCATAGACAGATTTAGGAAATTTGAATTGGCTATTCAGCATTATTTTGCATTGAAAAAAGAAAAAAAAACTACTGGTTTTTTAATGTAGCTAAGTGGTATATGACTTGGCCAACATGTTTGAGGTCAGAAGTTCATACCCAGAAATTGCAGAAAGCAAAGAAATTAAATGGCCAGAGGGTGTATTTGTGAAATAGACTTAGTGTAGAATGTTGACACTTTTTCATTGTTTAAGGAGCAACCATATTGTTTGCATATGATGTATTTCACTTGTATATTTTAGCAAGTTCTTCAAGAGAGTGAGCTAAAGAAATGGAAAAACTGCAGGAGAAAAAGAGGAGAGGAGAGGAGAGGAAAGGAGAGGAGAGAGAGAGAGAGAGAGAGAGAGAGAGAGAGAGAGAGAGAGAGAGAGAGAGAGAGGTATTCATTCTTTGGAATCTGATTCTTAACCTTGACCCTGGATTCTGGGTCCATCCTTGCACTTTTCCTGTGCAACAATAATCCTGCTGTATAAATTGCAAATGCAAATACTCCCCAGTACCTAATCTTCCTCAACTGCTGTCCAGTATATTTATACCCTGTGAGATCATATAATCTTTAGTCATTTTGTGTCCTCTAGTTCCCCGACTCTGCTTCTGCAAATGTTCCCTTAGTCTCATATTCATAGTTGAATCTGATCACCTTCTTTTATTGCATATTGTAGTAGATATTAGAGTTGCCTATTAGAATAATCCTGACTGAAATATTCCTTACCATTTAAATAAGTGTCTGTGTGTGTGTGTGTGTGTGTGTGTAAAGCTCATATCTGCTTTGCGCAAGATGCTTCTACTTGCTTTCAACCATTGTTTTCTGTTGTCATGTTTTTGAGTACCATATAATTGCTTTGAAGAGGTGTACTACATCTCTTTAGCTAAGCAGGCTTCTAGGAATTATGAAAGTTGGTTTATTTTATCTCTAAAAAATCCTGTGTACTTCCCTCTCAATTTCAAACTTAAATTTCATCTTTCAATGCTTTTACTCACCTAAGGGATTGCAGAGCTGAAAGATAATGTTGTCAACCTTCAATTTCAGAATAGTGATGTGATAAGCTGTACTCCAAAGATTCTAACAGTTTTGTTTCACTGTAATCTTTATTCCCTGTTCATATTTTGTTTCAATAAAAGTTGATTAAGGATACACTACAGTGCCATTTGAATACTCTAATTGCATAAGAAGTTAATAAAGATTCTCTGTCAATTTGTCATTGTTACACAGATACATCTTAAATTTTTAAAATGCCAAAGGATTTAAAAATATTGCATTTTTGTCCATAGTTTTAGTTACCAAAATGAATGTAACCAAAAACACAAAAGCACTTCTTTCTAGAATAATTATAAATAGAAGATAAACAGATTGCAAACTTATTTATACATATCTAAGTTACACACATTAAAATAACTAAAACTAATTTAATTGTATATGAATTTTAATATTATTACAGTTCATTTATTTGTCCTATATTGTCAATGTGGTCATGGCTCATTAACGTGGTTTCTTTTTCATATTTAATATCTTTCATATCTTTATTACATAGTAATGACAGATAAAATAAAATGGAAGTTATTTGTGTTTTTAGTGGTTCCTGAAATTACAGTACATTTAGAAAGTAATGAAACATTAACTTCAGTTAACTACCATGTTTTTTCTAAGTCTACTTAGAAATGATTACTTAACTAGAAATGACAGAGAGAAAATGTAAACTGGGTTTGGAAGACAAAATTGTGGTGTCCAATCAAGATGAAGTCACAAAGACAATTTATTATTCTATTTCATAACAGTTAAAACACACAAGAAGAGTGTTTAAAGATTGAACTATCAAAAGCACATGTTACTTAACCTCTTAAATTTGGGAACTTATGTGTTAAACCCAGTCATTCTCTCCCAACATCCTTTTCACACCTCAGGAGAGTTAGCAGGTCATAGCATAGGAGGTTGAGAAAAGCTGGTTCTATCACTGGCTGTTGTTGGTTAGAAACAGGCTCCAGATATTTTCTCTTCTAGAAATCTGGGAGGAAAGCTAACATTGAGTTGCTTCTTTCATTCCTCTGGAAACCAGTTTCCATCCTTCAAAAATGGCCTCATAGAATAAACCACTCTAATTGAAAGGAGGTTATAACAAGTAACAGAACTAATTCTTCTTATTTGTTCATCCCAGCTGCCTGGCTAGCTTCACCCCGAAATAACCACATAGAAAGGGTATTGATTAAATCACTGCTTGGCCCATTATCTCTAACTTCTTATTGGCTAACTCTTACATCTTAGTTTAACACCATTTCTATTAAACTATGTATCACCACGTGGTAGTGGCTTGCCAGCTAAGTTTCAGCAGCATGTTTTACTCTGGCAGTGGCTCCATGGCGTCTCTCTCTCCTGCTTTCTTCCTCCCAGAATTCAGTTCCATCTTCCCTAACTACCTAAGTTCCACCCTATCAGAACAAGTCCTTTCAAGGAATTTCTCACACCCCTCTGTTTTTCTGACCCAAAAGTCTACCACAATGGACACATTGCATTAGACTTTGGGTTTAGCATAGACTTTTCACCTCATCAGCTTCCTGGACACAACACGGGGGGATTGAACATCTTATCCTGCCAAGACAGGTAGAATGAACCCTATCCCCACAGAAAAATCTTCGGGCCTCCTGGGCTCTACAGCTAAAGGCAAGTACTACTTCTAAGACTGGTATTAACCAAAGACTATGGAGAGACTTGATATGCCTGTGTACCTAAAAAAAGCTGTCTCACTTCTGCACATTTATTTATCCCTCTCAAGTCTGTCCAATGGCATTTGATGACTTAAGGTACTGGTAGTTCCTTACTTCATTTGTCAAATTTCCTGCTAAAAATACAAACAGGCTTCATAGTCAAGTATTAATGGGTTTCAGGTGTATCTTCAGAGGTTTAGAGTTTTCATTTTTCTTTGTCTAGTCTGATAAAAACTAATAGTTTTCAGAGCCTATTTTAACCTCACCCATTTTAAAGAACATTTTATAAGTCACTCCTGCTGTCTAAGCCAAGATCAACTTATGGAGGGCCTTCCAGATGATGCCAGCACCTGCACCAGCTCCTGGAATTTCACCATTGGTACCACCTCTACTGGCTCAAATGGACACCAACTCAACAACTGAAATCTGGTTTTAAAGGGCATATCTGTTCTCTTGTTGTACTTATTCATCCTTGCCTCTCCTGTACAACCAGGGTATTTCTCTGTCCCATTCTGTCTGGTAGTTAATGACTCTTCCAATAACTAGTCCCATTCATAGGGCCAATAATAACAATCTATTTTTTCTCTTAACCACCTGCCATCTAATCTCCTTCAAGGAACAGATGCCTGTGGGCATCAGGATGACATTTAACCAGATGCCTCTCCAGCCACACCTCTTGCTGAGCATGAGCCCACCAACTCCCAACCTCCCCTTTCTCATGTTGCCCCATGCTCATTGGAAGTAGTTAGACTAGAGCCTGTACCCCTATACACAGAGTCTGGGATGTTTTGGTTAAGGCTTCACCTCAGCACCTGATATTCATATATGCAAAGAGTCTGGAATGTTTGGATTAAGGCTTCACCCCAGCCTCTGGCATCCATATATCCAAAGTGTCAGGAATGTTTGGGTGGAAAATTCCATCCCAACCCCCCTCAGAGACTCCACCTCTGAGAAAGTCCTCCAAAAGATGGCTTCTCCTCAGAGATGTTCAAAATCACTCCCAGAGGGTATTTAAACAGCAAGCCAGAGAGTAAACACATGGTTTTTCAGTATTCCTTCCCCATCTCCTTTCTGGGGGCTGGAAGGCCACCTGGGAGTGCTAGCATGCATTAAACCTGGGCTTTCTCTAATTCAGTTTGATTTGGTCTGGTTTGGATTATAACATCCAAACAAGTGACACACAAACACACACACACAAACACACACGCACGTGTACACACACACACACTGAATGCTTACGTGTATATGTAAATACATATTATAGCCAGTTATAAAGTCTATGATAATTTTAGTGGTTGCAATCATCTAATGTTAAATACTCTCTATTTCAAAAGTGCATTAGAATTTTCTTAATATTCTTACAAACTAAGAGCAAAATAAAGATGTCTTTATTTATTGACTTATTTATTTATTTTGGGGTGGGAGTCGAGACAGGATTTTACTGTGTAGCCCTGTCTGTCCTGAATCTCACTCTGTAGACCAGGGTGACCTCAAACTCACAGAGATCTGCCTGCCTCTGCTCCCTGATTAGTGGGATTAAAGGCATGTCCCATCACCTCCCTGGAGTTGATTTTTCAATATACTTTATGAGTGTTACTATATTTAAACAGGTTTTAAAAGCAAATAAGCAATTTATAAAAATGCTGAGTAAAATATTTCAATAAATCAGTTATTGTTTGACAATATTAAGTGTGCATTGTCTATGGTTTTGTACTGTCTATTCAATTTGAATCAAATTTATCTAACTTGAATGATACCTCTTGGTGAAAATGTAAAAACAGAACTAGGAATTGTTTACTAATGGTAATTAGGGATAAGGCAGTTCCAGTTTATGGGTGAGGGATCACAGAAACTGACCCAGGGAATAAAAAGTAGCTATATAAACTAGAAAACTGGCTGTCAGCTCTGCAAACAAGATTTTTACAATGAACTCTACAGAATGTTACAGAAGCCCTTACTCATCAAGTTGTCAGGATCAACAGCCTCCAGGTTCTTCCTCTTTCCTGGAAAGTGCTGACTTTTTTTCTGGTTAATCCTTAGTTCTCTGAATCCCTGGATTTTTTTTTTTATGCTCTTCACACCCGTTTATCTTTTATGGCCTATTCCCACAGGAAGACATTCTTCTGAGTCTATGCTCTTCGATCGATTGCATTGCATCCCTAGGACAATTAAAAGTCCCTATTCACATTCAAATTGAACAGCCACCAGGTTCATCCCAAGAGGATACTGAGATTGCTAAATTACAAACAGGACCTAATTGTCTTGTTTTGAGCAAATGTTCTATTTTTATTCGTCATTAAGCTTCAGTCAAGCTCTATTGTGAGTGGCTGCCTCATACTCATTATTCATGCACCTCTGTCAGCCAACTTTAATAATATCAATGGTCGCAAGCACATTATTTAGGTATTTTTCTAAGTCATATTTCTTTTTCCTAATGAGACATATTGGCATAACTTAAGCACCTAAGCCATCACCTGCCATTTTATTGTCTCTTCATCTATTCAGAAACTAGAAAAATAGTTAGAACACTGCTGTAGATATATTTTAGCCGAGTGAGTAGCATGCAGTAGCCAGGAAGTTGGATTTCATTATATAAAATTTTAGAGCTGACTCTTTTGACTTTGATATGTTTATTCAAGAATTTACCCCTGGTGGCTTTTTCCTTTTGATTGACAATGTAATGATGAAACTAAAACTGTCTCTCAAGATATAGTGTCTGACAGCCAGCATTTTGATAAAGTTTAATTAAGATAAATGAGGCTGCTTAGCCATTCATATGGCATAAATGAGCCCAGAGTGTTCAACATAACACTAAAATGTTACACTTCTTATTGAAACCCCATATTAGATTTAGGATTGTTTGTTTGCCTATTGTAAGCAGGTACCTTTCTAGCAGCACTGATACTACTGTTTAATTATAGTGGTCTTTTGAGGGCATGGACTAGACAATATAAAACATCATATCAGGTTGCCAGTCACCAGACATTATATTAAAAATATATTTTAAATACATTAAATCTGCTTCTTGTTATTTGATAATCTCTTTTACTTTTAAAATGTGCATTCAAAGAGACTGCATGATATTTTCAAATACAATACTCACCAGTTGTATAAGTTTTAAACATTTTTTCTACTGTTGTATATAAATTTCCACAACCTTGAGGCTATAGTATAACAAAATTATCTGAGAGTTTTGATGGGTCAGAATTCCAGGCACAAGCTATAAATGTACTCATTCTCCATGTTGAATTTTATGTACAAATTCATCCATTATCTAATTTGATACTCATTTTGCCCTTTCTTGTCTATTCAGATTATTGACAAGATAGATTTCTCTTACAAATAAAGATCTTTATTTGTAATAGGTACCTTTATTTTCCTGCAAAATAACATGTGGGAAAGTGCTCATCTACTTTAATGTCATCTTATCATCCTAGTATGATTTCTGTGAAAAAGGAAAGAAATACAAGTCATTATACCAACTAATAAAAATGCAAGCAGTAGAATGATTAAAGTTGCCTTTTAAAGGCCTTAAATTTAAACTTAGGACTTTTATTTAACATAGAATATATAATTTAATATTTAATAAAGTACACTTTATTTTGGCATCAGTTTCATTGCATAATTTGTAAATTCTGTCCTATGAATTACTAATTATATTACTTTTTGGATGGTGTGAATTGTCAGAAGTTCTGAAAGGATCTCAAAAGCTGCCTTGAAGATAGAAGTGAGAGAAATGAGGTCTAAAATCTCATCGGGAACAATATCCTGCCATCGTGCTAATTAGAGCTGCACGAATGCTGGCGCTTAGGGTTATTCTAGAAATGCCTGGAAGTCACTGAAGGGAATGTCCCAAGAATTATGCTCTACACGGCTAACTCTAGGGCCAATGCTGAGCGTCCCACACTTGAAGACACCTTAACAGTGGTTATTAATAGACAATTGTGAATTAAGTAAGTAAATCATCACTTTTTTCCCCCAAGTGTATCTCCAGCATCTGCGTAATCCTCAGAGTCACAAAACTGCAGGAACACACATAAAGTGAATAGACACCAGAATTAAAATGTCCTTGATCTAAGCAATTTATGAAAATATACATTTATGTCTATACATGGGTTATGGATCTTTGTTTGTAGCTATAATTATTTGGCATCTACTGTCACCCACTTTAGAACACATACCTTAAAATGCACAGAAGTCACAATTCTTGTCTCTGACACACTTTGCTTTGGAATTAAAATTTCTCTTAAGGGCAACATTGAATAAATGGGACCTACTGAAACTGAGAAGCTTCTGTAAAACAAAGGACACTGTCACTAAGACAAAAAGGCAACCCACTGACTGGGAGAAGATCTTCACCAACCCCGCAATAGACAAAGGTCTGATCTCCAAAATATATAAAGAACTCAAGAAACTAGACCGTAAAAGGCTAATCAACCCAATTAAAAAATGGGGCACTGATCTGAATAGAGAATTCTCAACAGAAGAAGTTCAAATGGCCAAAAGACACTTAAGGTCATGCTCAACCTCCTTAGCAATCAGGGAAATGCAAATCAAAACAACTTTGAAATATCATCTTACACCTGTCAGAATGGCTAAAAACAAAAACACCAATGATAGCCTTTGCTGGAGAGGTTATGGAGGAAGGGGTACCCTCATCCATTGCTGGTGGGAATGCAAACTTGTGCAACCACTTTGGAAATCAGTGTTTTGGTTTCTCAGGAAATTCGGGATCAACCTACCCATGGACCCAGCAATGCCACTCTTGGGAATATACCCAAGAGATGCCCGATCATATGACAAGGTCATTTGTTCAACTATGTTCATAGCAGCATTATTTGTAATAGCCAGAACCTGGAAACAAACTAGATGCCCTTCAATGGAAGAATGGATGAAGAAAGTGTGGAATATACACACATAGAACACTACTCAGCGGTAAAAAACAATGACTTCTCGAATTTTGCATGCAAATGGATGGAAATAGAAAACACTATCCTGAGTGAGGTAACCCAGACCCCAAAAGATGAACATGGGATGTACTCACTCATAGTTGGTTTCCAGAGATAAATAAAGGTCAGTGAGTCTATAATTTGAGATCCTAAAGAAGCTAAATAAGAAGGTGAACCCAAAGAAAAAATATAGGTATCCTCCTGGTAATGGGAAGTAGACAAGATTGCCGGGCAAAAAATTGGGATCTTGGGGGTGAGGTGGGAGGGGAGTAAGGGGAGATGGGGAGAGAAAAGTGAGAAGGGGAGGTTGGGGGGAACGTGGGGAAACAGGATGATTGGGATAAAGGAAGGTTAGATAGGGGAGCAGGGAAGCACATATCTTAATTAAGGGAGCCATCTTAGGGTTGGCAAGAGACTTGGACCTAGAGGGGCTCCCAGGTGCCCAGGGCGATGTCCCCAGTTAGTTCCTGGGGCAGCTGAGGATAGGGAACCTGAAATGACCCTATCCTATAGCCATACTGATGAATATCTTGCATATCACCATAGAACCTTCATCTGACGTTGGATGGAGATAGAAACAGAGACCCACAGAGGAGCACCGGACTGAGCTCCCAATGTCCCAATGAGGAGCAGAAGGAGGGAGAATATGAGCATAGAAGTCAGGACCACAAGGGGTGCACTCACCCACGGAGACAGTGGGGCTGATCTATTGGGAGCTCACCAATGCCAGCTGGACTATGACTGAAAAAGCATGGGATAAAACCAGACTCTGAATATGGCGGACAATGAGGGCTGCTGAGAAGCCAAGGACAATGGCACAGGGTTTTGATCCTACTTCATGTTCTGGCTTTGTGGGAGCCTAGCCAGTTTGGATGTTCACCTTCCTAGACCAGGATGGAGGGGGGGAGGACTTTGGACTTTCCACAGGGCAGGGAACCCTGACTGCTCTTCAGACTGGAGAGGGAGGGGGAGAGGAATGGGAGGAGGGGGAGAGGAATGGAAGGCAGGGAGGAGGCAGAAATTTTTTTTCAATAAAAACAAATAAATAAATAAATAAAAATTTCTCTTAATAATATTCTTCTGATTATATATATTTAATTTTAGCATAAACGCAGAAGCAGTTGGGGTGAGCAATATCAGATCAATAGCCTCACTTTAAAAAAAAAACAGAATTAACAAAAACTTAGAGTCCAATTAATTATTTGAAAAAGGATTTTCAGGACTATCAAAAAAATCTGCTTTTAAATTGGTAGCTGGTGAGTGAGATTGTCTAACATTTATAGATTTCTATAAATTCATTTAATTTAGAGTGTGTCTAACAATATTGTTTAAATTAATTGCTATTATTCTGTAAACATTTTAAATTATGTAATTATTTTTAATTCTTAATTAAAGTTTCCCAGTCAGATCACAGGATCCCTTCCTTCCCTTGCTCCCTCTCTCCCTCACTCCCCCTCTCCCTTTCCTTCTCCTAGTCCCTCCCAACCTTTCCTCTTGTCCCCTTCATCCACTTCTCCTCTGTTCCTCTTCAGAAAAGGCCATGGCATATTAAAATGCAATAAAACTAGGCATTTCCTCTCTTATTAAGTCTGGAGGAGGTAACCTAGTATGAAAGAGGAAAGGGTCACAAAAACAGGCAACAGAATCGGAAACAGTTCCTGCCTGCACTGTTACTAAATGCGATAAATGCTGTTAGGTAAACAATGCACACACCATGGAAAACATACATTTTAACAACCTAGCTGCTATACATGCATTCAAAAACTACTTTTAAAAAGCATTATTAGTTAAAGTATTACTTAAAGTATTGGGGTTTTTTGTTTTTTTTTTTTTTTTTTTTTTTTTTGGTTTTTCTAGACAGGATTTCTCTGTACCTTTGGTGCCTGTCCCAGAACTAGTTCTTGTAGACCAGGCTGAAGTATTGTTATTTTTAAAGCAATCTTGTTTTACATACCTATCCCAGTTCCCTCTCCCTCTTGTCCTCCCACTCCTCTCATCTTCTCCCCTGCTATCCACTCCCCAGAGAAGGTGACACCTCTGGGAGAGGAAATTATATGGAACAAACTGGTGTGGTCACTCTTAAATGCATATAATACTTTATTATTAAGGACAGTTCACAGTTATTTTAGAAGACTTGGTGATAGATTTTGTAAGGAACCAAAGTAATCAATCTTGAAAAAAATATACCATTTGAAAATAATGGGCAAGGTTTTAAAATGCATTTGAATTTTGATTAATGGATAATATTTCACTTAATTTTAAAAGAACTAATTAATCCAGTATCCAGTCAGCCTACAATAGCCACATAAATTGGATCTTTGAAGACAAAAAGTAATAGAATTTTTTAATATATTCCACTTGTTAAGGCAGAGAATCATTTCCTAGTTAGATCTCAGAACATCTTTTAGACTTGTTGTAGTATAGATTTTCTAATTAGTTTAATTAATTCATCAATTAATTAATTAGGTATGCATGTCTGTGTGCATTGAATTGTATGTACTTGGGTGTGTGGTATGTTTGTGTGTGTGTGTGCATGTGGGATATGTGTATGTGTGTGCGTGCATGTGTTTTGGCACACAGGTGCTACAGAGAGTGTTTGTAGGTCATATGACAACTACAAATTGACTTTCCATTTGTACTGTAGGACTGAACTCTGGTAGGGAAGAAGCCTTTACCTGCTGAGCTCTCTTTCTGGCTCCTTCCAGTATTGTTTTTATTCAAACTTTCTACAACAAAAGCTTGTTCTTCATTTTATTCTACTTGAGTGAAAAGGTGCCCCTCACAGTAGAACTGCTGCAGATAGGCAATAGAATCAAAGAAAAATCAAGGGAAAAAGCTTAGAGGAAGAGATGTATAATTTTTCATGATATAATTGCAAAAGCAGAAACAATATCATGTTGATTCTGGAACACAGGTGTAGGTTACTGAAACAAAAAAATCATTTCAGGAATCATTGTAAGTTTTCTAGTGGAAGAAAATGTTGCATATGTTAAAATATATTATCTATAAATCTTGATGAATTGTTATAAAATATAAGAATATATGCTATAACTGAAGTTGAAATTCAAAGTATTTTCAGAGTAGCAATAGGTTTTTTCTTTTGTGCCCACGTAGAGATTTGACCCTTGAAGGTTTCAGTGTATGAACAGTTATGTTCTGTTCTGCATTGGACTTTTGCTCATGGCAAGCCTTGAGAGATCCTAAACATTTAGCAGAGTGAAACTGTCTTATGTCATATGACAAGTAATGGGGAAGAAGATGACACATTCTAATAATCAAAATCACTCCCAGGAAACCTTGCCTTTAACCTTTAAGGGTCCATTGACTTGACCACCAAGTTATTAACCCATGAAATGCATGAAGGTACTGTTCAAGCAGGATATAGCACACAGTATTACCAAAAAATAAACCACAAAGTCCTAGAAAATAAATATCAGTTACCTAGTCCCTGCATGACTTTTAAGGTTTATTTCTATTTATAGCTTACTCTATCCAATCAACAATTGGTCAGACAACTGTTCCTCAACTGCTATATCTTACATTCTTTTTTTTTTACATTTTTTATTGAGAAAAAGAAAGAAAAAGTTACCGCCTCCTACCAGCCTCCCGTTTCCCTCCCCCTCCCCCCACTCCTCTCTCCTCCTCCCTTTCCAGTCCAAAGAGCTGTCAGGGTTCCCTGCCCTGTGGAAAGTCCAAGGTCCTCCCCCCCTCTGTCCATGTCTAGGAAGGTGAACATGCATATTGGCTAGGCTCCCACAAAGCCAGAACATGAAGTAGAATCAAAACCCTGTGCCATTGTCCTTGGCTTCTCAGCAACCCTCATTGTTTGCCATGTTCAGAGAGTCTGGTTTTATCCCAGGCTTTTTCAGTCACAGTCCAGCTGGCCTTGGTGAGCTCCCAATAGATCAGCCCCACTGTCTCAGTGGGTGGGTGCACCCCTCGTGGAACACCTCATTTTTGATAAAGGAGCTAAAAGTATACAATGGAAGAAAGAAAGCATCTTCAACAAATGGTGCTGGCACAACTGGATGTCAACCTGTAGAAGAATGAAAATAGACCCATATCTATCACCATGCACAAAACTCAAGTCCAAATGGATCAAAGACCTCAATATCAGTCCGAACACACTGAACCTGATAGAAGAGAAAGTGGGACGTACCCTACAATAGATGGGCACTGGAGATCGCTTCCTATGTATAACCCCAGCAGCACAGACATTAAGGGCAACATTGAATAAATGGGACCTACTAAAACTGAGAAGCTTCTGTAAAGCAAAGGACACTGTCACTATATCTTACATTCTTTACTTTTAATTTGGTATATTGCTTATGAACAAACCATAATTCTTACTAGAATTTTCTTCATTCTACATTTTTTTGTAATTATGTGATTGCACAGTGAGTTTTCAGCTCATTTCTAAGTACGTTTCTTAGAAGTATTTTCAAAAACTCTATATAATTAGGCAAAATAGTATTTGGATACCTGTAATTTCATTGTCTCAACATTTATCATCCATTGCTTCAAATTGCTGTATAATTTCCTTTCTTCTTTATAAGAAAAGATACAGGAAGATAAGACTAGATCATGCCTTCATTAGATTTGTTTCACACAGTACAGAATGAGACACACACAAGAGCAAGCAATGTAGTTCTTTGAAAATCAAAGAGCTGGAGCAAGGTAAGAAAAGAATAAATAGGATAACAAAAATATCTCTTTTATATAGAATACTATGTATTTGTTAGGGCATTATTATTTAATAATTTGGCAGATGGGAGATATTAAAGATGTGGAGAAAAAGATCTGTTTTAAGATATGGCCTTTTATCAAGTTCAGTTTATAATTTAGATAGATAGATAGTCTGGATTTCTTGGTTCTCAAAGAGGTGATGATTGAGTTTACACTGGGTACTAGCATCAAAATAGAATCAAAATAGAAATGAGAGATCTCATATAGGAAGTAAATTGATATTTGCAATTTCAAGAACTTGGAAAAAGATTGATATTCAAATATCTTAAAGTATTTTTCCAATTTTTTTAGTAGTTTTATTTTTCTTTGAGACCTTGAAATCATTGTGACCTTGCCTGTGTGTGAGATTTAAGAGTATATTCTCATTCTTCTGCAATGTAGATACCAAAATTTGGCACACTGTTTATTGAAAACTCCAATTTTCCTAATACATTCTTTAGTGCATTTATCAAAAACTGATTCCCCTGTTAGTAATATAAAAGATCCAATTACTAGAACCACATAAAAAATGAAGGACACTCACATACTACACCAACAAAAAACTCGACTACAGCGTGTATATTCTATGATTTCATGTTTATAATGGCCAAAAATAGTCAAAATGTATATTTAATAAAAATAAAAATGCATACATATTGAATATGAACAAAATACAAATAAGTCATTTTAGTATGGCAAGATTTCCAAATTTGTTAGAAGAATGTTTTGTAATTAGGTATGTACATCAATAATTCACATCAGCATTGGCATAAATATTGTATATCCTATGAGGTTTGTCAAATATTTAGTGTCAAAAGTTCCCCACTGTTGTATTCAAGAACTTTACTATTCTCTGTAAAGGACTCTGTGTTCTGCCTATACCTTCCTTCTTAACTCTAAGCAAACACTGATCTTTTTACTGTGCTCTTTTGTTGTTTTCTGATTATGTAAATTTTCATATTGTTCCTTAATACATGAGAAAATTTTTGAAGTTAAAGAAATATAGTACGTCAAAAAATGGTGATGTTATGTTCTAGATTAGGGAGATGTTATAACATGGAAAGAAGTATAGAGAATACCTACTGTATATGCTGAAGAATCAGATATAAGAGAAACTCAGAAAGCAATACAAGAAATTTCAGATGTTTAGAATTAAGCAGCTGTTATAAAAATTGTTTAGGAGAACATATGAGAAAAAAGGTTTCATTTGGAATATATTGCAAGTTTTCAAGGTAATTTTGAAGTTAATGCTTATTCTATTTATTTATTTTTGGAGTTTTTTAAAATTGAAAATAGATTCTTCTCATTTGCTCCAGCTCTTCTGCCCTGAGACAGCCAGGAGACAAACATTCGCCTCAGCCCTATGGCCCAGAAAGACATACGCTGAAGACATATGTGATAAAAAGATAGATTATCTGGTGGTGAACTGGGAGCAAAACAGAAGCAGGGTGGTTTTTCTACTGTGGAGAGAGGTGGAATTAGAGACATGATGGTAGTGAAGGAACAGGCTGATCATTACAACTGAGGACATGGTGATATCTCTAGTTTGGGATTCCTCCTGAAGCCATGTTGATATCTGAGTGCCCTGCTGAGCTGGCCTGCCCCTTGAAGGGTGCCACTTAGGCAGTGGTGTATCTGGCAAAATTAAGGAAAATATAGTATCTATTTTATCTTTGTGAGTCTAAAGATTTATATCTAATTTACCTTTTATCGTAACTAAGGAAAACTATAACCATCTGTCTTCAACTCTTCAAAGACCTCAGAAGAATATAATATTACCTAAGTAAAAAGGAAGTACATTATAAACAACTTCCAAATTTCTAGAATTGAGAGAGACATTTTCCAGCCTGGACAGTTACCCAAAGTTCTTCTGTAATGTTGAGGCATCTATCTTCAGCCTGCAAAACCATATGATCCAGCAGACTTTTCCATGAAGCAGGAAATTTGAAGATCTCTTCTGCCTTCAGAAATTTGTCAGTCACTTTCTTCTGCCCAGTAGAAAGTCTGGCAGTTTATTCTGTGAAGCAGGAACCTAGAAGGTCTACCCCATCTTTTAGAATGTTCTGCAGTCACTTTTATGTGAGTCCTGAATGTCCGCTTAATACAGAATACTATCAAGTAATTCAGGTAAAGCAGTTACTTGCCCAAATGGCTTACAATCTCCATAAGGACCCTCTTCAGTGAAATTATTGGTGCTGCCAGAAGCAAACATGTCTCACTATCTAGAAAATCTAAGTTATTAAAACATCTTAAATGCCATATTCCATAGGTTTTAAAGTATTGAAGATTATCTATCTAACTGAAATATATCTCTATATATTTAGAAAACCTAACTAACATAATTAAAAGTTTGATTATTACAGATTCTTATCTATTAATCTGCATTTCTTAATTATACATTACCTTTTTAAATGAACTGCATAAACATAATACCTTAAGTAAGAGTAGAAACACACACACATATATATACATACACACACACACAGTGTAACAAATTGACCTTAAATTTGTATCAATAGACCAAGATGGATACAAATGCAAAGTTTTCATCTCTATATCATACCTTCTTTAAATGAAAAAAAAACATTTACAAACAATCATTTTGGGATTTTGGGCATAGTTTTCATCAAACTGCTAGCTGCTGATTTTTGGGTGAAATACATTTAGGATTCAAGGAGACCTTTTGTGGGGATCTTGTTCCATCAAACAACATTAACCTGGAAGGAATCTTCAGGTTCCTATTCTCTGTGGAAACAAAAGAAGAACCTCTTTTCTATCGTCAGACACAAATTTTGAAGTCAAGATATCTTTATATTGACTTAGCTTCACAGGCCCCAGAATCAAATATCTGTCTGTAGTAAAATAAAAAATGCAATAATAGATATATTCTAGTCTTTATGTGTATATTCTATCTTTACATGACTTACTTTTCTTTACTCATTTAATCTATGACCATCTATACTCCATCTCTTTTAAGACATTGTTCTATTTTTAAGACTATTTACTTCTTTTTATAACTGTCTATATGTTTTGTCCTCTCTCTCCTAAGCCTACACACATTTTTAAAATACATTTTTATGTCTTATTGAGTATTTGAAATTCTTTTCTGTTCAGATGTGCTTTGTTGTTGTTGTTGTTTTAATTGCTAAGCAGGCATGGCTAGTGTAAAACTACACCAGTTCTTATAGTTGGACACTGCTCTTTTGTTTCCTGGACACTTAGTCAGGAATGTTTCCAGAGCATCTCTCTCCTTTGGCAACTGTACAGTATCTCCTTAACTCCACCTACTCTTTCTACATATCTGTTCCATTTCACTATCTGGTACCATTTTTCTCCTCAAACTTTGTATTTTGTAATTTACCCTGTTCAGCTGTCTCTTTTTTATTATAAATCTTTATTAGAGTTAACATTAGCAGCTCCACAACAGAGTCTATACTAGGCTGTTTTGAAATTTCCTCTGCCAATAAATTAATCCAAAACTCTTTACTTTAGTCTCAGACTTTTCAGACAAGGGTAAAAAAGCATCCACATTCTTGAACTAAATATTACAAGTCAGTTTCTATTTCACACATTAATATTCTTTTTATCTGAAAACTCTTGATTCAGTTCACCCTGACCACTGTTGTCTTCCATGCTCCTACTAGTGTGACCAATTGAGTTGCACTTAAAGCTTTCAACTGTTTTTTCTAATCAACAGTCTCAAGGTCCATATTCCTCCAAATCAAATCCTGACCTGGCCTATCATAGCAATACTCCCATCCCTGTTATCAACTTTTGTCTTAGTTAGGGTTTCAACTACTGTGAAGAGACACTTTGACCACAGAAACACTTAATAAGGAAAATTTTTAACTGGGGAGGCTTATATTTTCAGAGGATCAGTCCATTATCAGGATTGATGAGAGCATGGTGTGGAAAGACATGGTGCTGGCTACATCTTCATATGCAGGTAACACAGAGTGCAACTGGGGGTAAGTTAAGCATAGGAGACCTCAAAAATCACCTACAGAGTGACTCACTTCCTCTAAAAAGGTCATAATTATTCCAAAAATTCCATACCTCTTAATAGTGCCGCACTATTTGGGGGCTATTTTTTAAATCATCATTGTCACATTTATGTCAGCATTGTCTCAGCATATTTTTTGGGCAGGACCGATTGTAAGTGAAGGGTTTTGTAGTTTGATTGGTGTCAAGATTAACTTTTTAAAGTCATATGAATAATAAAACAATTGAAAGTATAAATACTGTGAGTAGATAAGTGCCAGAAGCAAAGACCTGTACTTTGATTATAGCCATTTTAATCACAAATTAAGTAAGATATTCACCTCTGCAGGACAAGTTCTGGGCCTAGGAAATAACCCAGTGTTTTCTTATCTTCCTGTGAGACCTGCAGGCCCCAGGCTTCAGAAGTAATTAACATTTCCTTTGTTAGTTAACAGTCACAGACTCTCAGCATCTCCTAATATCTTCCTATCAGCTAGGGGATACCTCCAGACCTGATATTCCAGCATTGCACTCTCTCCCCTGCCTGTTGGCCTTATAAATGCTCCTGAGAAAAAATAATGTTGGCAGCTTGATCAGAAATGCAAACTTGCTGTCTATTTCTTGTGTCTCTTGTCCCTTTCATTCCCGTTTTTCTAGGGTTCAGATCCTGTTCATGACCCACTGTTTGGGCACATAGGGAGGTATCTTGAGAAAAATTCCCAATACCAATTACTGGGACAAACTCTGATAGAGTATATGAAATGGATTGTCCATTAAGACAAGGAGGAGAAAAATCATGGGAATACACAGGGACAGTGTTCAACAAAGACATGGGTGTTTTAACAAGCTTTTCTCTAAATTAAGTGATGCTGACAGATGAAGGTTATAAGTGTCATGACTACATAAGGATTCACTAAAAGTATTAAAAATAATGTCACTTCTGATCTATACAAGGTGTAGTAAAGAAAAAACTTGGGCCTAAATCTAGTATTAGACCTGAAATCCAACACAAAAAAGTGCATTCACACACACACAAAGATCTTTACTTTGCCTCTGATTCTGAAATAAAGATCTTTTAGGCAATTAATTGCTTCCTATTGCTGTAATTTATTAATGTAAAAGAATCCTCAGATTGTCAATTTATCAACTCTATGTCTTTAAGAAAACAACATTTCAAAGGATAAAGGGTTTTTATTACAGAAAAGAACTGAGTCTTAAATCACAATGTACATCCAAGACATTTTTAAAGGAAATTATTATGTGAGAAAATCAGCTGAATTAAAGGCATCATTTTGAAACTTAGTCATTTTAAAAATAGACAATCATTGGAAAAATATCAAGATAAAAATTTTACAAAAACTTGGAAAACTGCCCATCACGACACCCATATCTCAAAACCTATATGGATAATGTGCATTTCTCACATAGACATTATTGTGACAACCAGGAGTAATTGTAATACCTATTAGCAATTATGTATTTAGATCACCTCTCATTTTGTTTTCTTTCTTATTCATGTGAAAAATGTCAGGGGACATGAGGGCTACAGCTGTTGATAACTAGTGCTCTACAAACTGAACCTACCAGATGAGTGATTCTCTGAAAAAGAAAAAACTCTTATCTAGAAAGGCCATGGTGTTACTGTTTGTGGGAACCAGCTGTTCCTGTTGTAATTTCTCTCATGAGTCATTTCATCTCTTCCCCAAGAACTTCATTTCTTCTCTAAGAATAGCTATGGGTATTTTCCCACCACTTGTGAGTTTATATCAGGAATATATTCCACCTACTGGGCACATATACCTGTCGGTGGTCAAGAAGATGACTTTTCATTGAACTATATAGTTTTGATATACAGACTATATACTGGGACATGCTTTATAACTGAATCTATTTGTCCCATGAAGAATTCAGGTACATAAAACTCTGCCTGTTCCTTTTTGCTCTTACTAATACCAAAAATAAACACTTTTCTGCAGTCTACCACAAAGTTTACACAATTAGCTCACTTTTACTACAGAGTAAGTTCAAAGAAAACTAAAGGCTTTCTGTAAATAGATAAGTTTAAAATCTTACAGGTATGGACAAGGTCGAATGTCCAACCAAAGTTACTAAGGAAAGCGTGCCAGTTCTTTGCTCACCAGCCTTTTAAAAAAATCCATGTCTTAAAGTTTATCTCACTGTTTTCCCCTCTCTCTGGCTATGATCTGACTTCTGTAACCTTGGACCCTTGTGTTGTGATGGGCATGGCTCAGCTCTCTAATTGCTTACCCCAGGAGTGTGATTTTGACCAATGATGAGGTAATTCTTATAATTTATTCATTGCTTCAAGGCTCTGGAAATAGAAGAAATTTTAGAACAGAAAAATTAGCTAGAAAATAACTTAGGAGAAGTTAGAAGTAGGAAAGGAGAATTAGAACTATGGCAGAACCTTAAGGAAATTAGGTGGAAACGAATGTAGCGGAAAAGTCTTTTGTTTTCAGATTTTTCTATCTCCCTCACTTGTTGAAGCATCCTGTTTGAACTCTGAGGAGCATTGAGGCTAACATTCAATAGCCCTCATTAGAAAAGTGAATATAGCAATGGTATAAAACCCCATACTCTTTCCATATATAACTCATATTCAATTAAGTTTAATAAAATTGTCAGATAAACAGTTTTCTCTCTATAATATGTAAGTTCGATAAAAATGGTCAAATACAAAAGGTTCTCTCTTCCTTCCTCCCTTTTGCTTGAGCAGCCCACACCAGCTAACTGACCTTGAACTCCTATCAGTGCAATTGTCTATCCTTCTTAATCCAGAGATTCCAAGCATACACCACCACACCTTAGTTCTGTAACCAAATAAGATATATGCTGAACATATTGACTCAAGAAAGAAAGCTCTTAATGTTTGCAATTTATAATATGGCCAGCTTCAATGTTTGCAAACATCTCCGATCCTTATATAAAACTGCTCTTTATTTTCTCTAATAATTCTTCATTATTCTTACAAAACTGATTTTAAATATAATAATTTGATAAAGAGTTTGACATAAAATCGCTCTCATGTGAATATAAATATTCATTTGAACCCACCTTAGTGTCTCCTAAGTAGAATGACTGGATATATCTCTTGTAATTTGTAACATATAGAATTTTCCAGTTCTTCAGATTTAAAAATACCAGGCTTGTTCATATCTCTGCCTTGTGTATTACTACAAACTAAAAATCAGTTTTTTAAAAAATCAATATATACCTTGTCATTTTATTCTGTTTGCTTAGGTCAATGGTTAATGACAACCATAGTCATAACAAATTCATAAACATGTTTCATCTCTAAACTCCATTTTTCTTAATTTTAACAGCTTTAGTCTCCCAGATCGAATATTCTGAAGTTTGCTTTCCATTTTCTCTAAAATTAGACCAGCATCAAACATTCATGTGAGTTACTGAGCCTGACATCTAATTAACACAGTCTTTACAGGTTTAATGAGCAGAGATAAATTTCTATCTTTTCTTTGGCACATTTTAATTAGTTGTAATTATGAGTGGAGTGACCTGAAAAGATTGTTGTCCCACAGAATCACACTAAATTTGTATAATTTATATTTGCAGGGACAGAATGTGTTTTTATGACTTGAAAAACCAAAAGGTTATTTAAGCCATTATAGCAGTCATATAAAATCCCCCATAAAGCTCAGGTAACTAAAACGTTGGACATTCATATTTTACCAACATCCAGGAACATGCCTCATAAATCAACTTTATCACAGATCACTCCTGCACAGATTTGGCCTTTGCAAATTTTGTACAACCAGAACCCAGATACCCAGATACACTCATGCATATGCCACATTTCAATCTTCTTTATAAAGAACTTTTTTATTTTTGTTTGATGTATGATACCTGTGAGCTGTCATGCAGATTCTAACCTAAACTCTGGTGCTCTATAAGAGAAATCACGTGCTCTTAAACCACTGAGAACCTTTCTGGACCAAATTTTACCTTTTATTTTGTCAATAATAAAAACTATATTTTTTGTCATTCATAACATAATTTAAATCACAAACTTCTAACTCTTTGTTAAACATAAAATATTTTTCCATATATAGTGTTTTAAAGATATTAACTATGACTTAGGAGTTAAGTTCATTCCTTTATTTTTATAAAAGTAAAATGTGTGGTTATCACATATTGAACTCAATATTAGTAAGTATCAATATAGTAATAAATAATTATGATTTTTACTTTTAGAAAAAAAATTATTAAGCATAAAAAGTAAAATTTTGAGGAATTTTAAACCAGTGCATAAACACTGACATGTGCACACCAGTCACACAAGAGAATACATGAATTTTTTTGTATAGTCCTCATGCATTATGACAGCAAGTGGGAGTTTACTGAGGCTTCTGAGAAATGGTACTTGTGGTGATGAAGTGATAAAATGTTAGTGCTCATGGTACTCTTGCTAAATTTATCAAAATATAATTATAAAAATTTGTAATCTTTAAACTTAATATTACATACAAGTCACCTGTAATTTCTCACTGGAGCAGTAATTCTTATAAACAGTAAAAAAAAGTGAACTAGTTTGTAGTGGATTATTTTTAGAATCTTACACACAATCAAACACACATATGAATTATAACTCTTTCCATAGTGGAAAGGCAAGTATTTTTCCTTTTTTACCAGTTTTGCATTTAAAATGGTTTTCTGTGTGAAGTCTAAATTAATACTTCAGTTCTGAAGATTTCTGTCTACTGACCTGCTACTAATAGACATCTTTAGGATGATGTCATCTTCACAGAGAGTTATACTATCCTAATTCTCAAAGTTGTAGAAGATTATCATCATACATATTCAAAAGAAAGATCTGCTAGTTATGTATCAATAATTGTCAGGGAGTATGCATGTGTTGTACTGATGAAGCACACCTTCAATAATTTCTATGACTTATAAAAATTTTGATTATTTTATGAGATGTAATAAATTTTACTATGAGAATATGGCTCAGTCTATTGCCTTGTATACAAACTACATCTACATTCTCCTATTCTATAAACTACATACACATACAATACACACATACATTTATATAGTGTAATCTTGAGATTATTTGCAACATCTTAATTCAGTTGAGTCAACTCAAATATGAATCATTTACAAGAGTTAACATGTTATGACTTCTATGGATGTATTAGAAATGATAACACAAAGCTGTGTCATACTTGTTAAACTTTTGTGCTAATCTATAACCATTATGAATAATTGAAATCTAGCATACTAACAGTTAACAGTTAATGAATAGACCCATAGCAGTCACCCTTTACCCACCCCACCACACACAAAGAGAAATACTAGTGGCCATTATTGTGTTCAGTCACACATATCATGACTGAAAAAGCAATTGAGATTTTACTAAAAATGTCTGTTTCTGTACTAAATTAATAGCACATAGAAGCTGTAAGGAATAATGAACCAATCATTTTGATATGGTAGTTATTTGTATGACTTGTTATAGGAAGCTATGATGTGAAGGAAATTATTAAATGATATTTTAAGTCAAGCTACAGTGTGCTCTCCAAAAGGTTTTTGAATAGTATACTTGTCACAAGACAATTTTTAATCTCTTTCCATGTTCCTTTACTTTTATTGTACTAACCTAGTAAAAACTTTTTAAAAAAAAACACCATGTCCTTAAGTATAAATACAAAAGACAAATTACCCTTGCAATGTTGCTTTCTTGATTCCACTGCCAATAGATACTTAGCACATTTGTGGTAACCAAGGGCTTTTCTGACAAATTTCTGCTTCTCAACTGTCATTTACAATGGCTGTGGAATGTCAGCTAACATCTGTGCAGCAACTTTTTTTCTTAGGAAACTGCAGTAATAATACTTACCTGTTCCACAAGGGTGTTGTATGGTTTAGACAGAGTCACATTTTGAACACATAAAGCATTTCAATTCTAAGGCAATATTGTAAACATGCTACCCATTATCATTTTTGATCATATGGAATGGTACCCAAGAGGATATGACATTTAGTTTTTAGAGTTTCACTCTTCGAACTTTATTCCATTCAGCTCACTACATCCCCATGACCTTTTTTCGTCTTTCTTTCTTTCTTTCTTTCTTTCTTTCTTTCTTTCTTTCTTTCTTTCTTTCTTTCTTTCTTTCTTTCTTTCTTTCTTATCTTTTCTTTTCATTTTTTCTTTCTCTTCCTTCCTTACTTCTTTTTTTTTGAGACAGTGTTTCTCTGTAACTTTGGAGCTTGTCCTGGAACTATTTCTTGTAGACCATGTTGACCTCAAACGTACAGAGATTTGCCTGTTTCTGCCTCCTGGGTTCTGGGATTTACATTGTGCATCACTACTATCCCCCTATAACCTTTTAAATGCTGAAAAGTTTGACTAAATAAAACTCATGTGTTGTCTATAGATGGTTGTTATTTATGCCTATTTTACTAGCTCCCCAATTTTTTTTCATGCCTTTTTATTCCTTTTTTTTTGGATTTATAAGGCTCTACGTGCCTCAGTCTGGGTTGGATTGGCAGGAGAAATTTCACCCTTTTGCACTCAGCATCAGAATTATTTTCCATGAAAACTTTGTTTGGGGTTATGTTTTAGATAATTTGTCCTAGACTGAAACACCCTAGGTAAAAGGTAACAGTGAAATAGGCAGGATTAAATTAGAATAGAGGATGGATGTCCATGGGAAGGTGGGAGAAAAGGGTGGGATGTAGAATAATAAAGATCTTTTAAATTTTTCACCTACTATGATATCTACTATGAAACCTACTATTGTTGAGACTTTCATGTACAAACACACGCTAGAAAAGGAATTAAAATTGTCAAAAATGCCCCTACTAAGTGCCATACATTAACCCATATAATTCCCAGTATCAGGAATGTGTTACTACCTTTGTTGTGTCATGCAATGAGGTCCCATAGCCCTTAATTATTATACCTTGTTATCAATGATGCTGATTCCCTTAAATAACTTGAAAATAAAATCCTATTGCCAAAACATAACATATTTGAGCCACATAACATGGGGAAACCCAGCTAGTATGGACTTGGAAGTTTCATTCCTAATGGCTAACTTTCACCATACTGGAAGATACATGGATGTTACTGGAGGGAGGAAATATTCTTCAGTTTTACAAAACTAAAATCTCTGCTATGGTAAAGATTAGTCAGGCAACATGTGCCCACCACTGCAATATTGACATCCCAGAATTTGGAAAGTCTTTTAATTTTTGGGTGTCTTCTTAAATTTCTTCCTTCAAATATTTAAGTTCTTATCATTTAGGTCTTTCACTTGTTTGGTTACAGTTACTCCTAGATATTTTATGTTATTTGTGACTGATGCAAAAGCTTATATTTCTCTGATTTCTTTCGTAGTCCATTTATCATCTGTGTAAAGGAGGGCTACTGATATTTTTGCGATAATCTTGTATCCTGCTACATTACTGAAGGTGTTTATGAGTTGTAAAAATTCCTCTGTAGGTATCATATTATCATCAGATAGTGAGAGTTTGACTTCTTTCATTTGTATCTCCTTAATCTCCTTTTATTGGCTTATTACTCTAGCTAGAACCTCAAGTATTATATTGAATAAATATGGAGAGAACGGACAACCTTATCTTGTTCCTGATTTCAGTGGGATAACTTTGAGTTTCCCTTCATTTAGTTTGATGTTGGCTTTTGGCTTGCTCCATATACCCTTTATTATGTTTAGATATACTCCTTGTATCCCTGTTCTGTGCAAGACAGTTATTAGGAATGGATGTTGTGTTTTAACAAAGGCTTTTTCAACATCTAATGAGATGATTATTTGTTTTTTTCCTCCAGTTTGTTTATATGGTAAATTACATCGACAGATTTTTGTATGTTGAACCATCCCTGCATCTTTGGGATGAAGTCGACTTGATCATGGTGGATGATTTTTCTGATGTGTTCTTGGATTGGGTTTCCCAGTATTTTATTGAGTTTTTTACATCAATGTTCATGAATGAGATTGGCCTGTTATTCACTTTCTTAGTAATGACTTTGTGCGGTTTGGGTATACAGGTAATTTTAGCCTCATAAAACACATTTGGCAATGTTCCTCATGTTTCTATTGTGTGGGACAATTTGAGGAGATTTGAGTAGTATTGATATTAGTTCCTCTTTGAAAATATTGCAGAATTCTGCACTGAAACCTCCTGGCCCGGGGCTTTATATGGTTGGGAGACTTTTGTTGACTGTTTCTATTTCTTTAGAAGGTATAGGTCTATTTAATTTGCTTATCTGGTCTTGATTTAATTTTGGTAAGTGATATTTATCCATAAAATTGTCCATTTTCTTTAATTTTTCCAATTTTGTGGATTACAGGTTTTTGACCTAATGATTCTCTATATTTCTTCTGTGTCAATTGTTTTGTCTCTTTTCATTTCTTTTAGTGGGGAGGCTACTTGCTTGTTCCCAGCAGCTCAGCCCAAAAATAACCCCACAAAAACTGTATTAATTAAATCACTGCTTGACCCATTTGCCTAGCTTCTTAATGGCTAACTCTTACATATTAATTTAACACATTTCTATTAATCTGTGTATATCGCCATGAGGTTGTGGCTTACCAGGAAATGTTCTACTGTCTATCTCCAGTGGGGCTACATGGCTTCTCTCTCACTCTGCCTCATTTCTCCCATCATTCAGTTAGTTTTCCCTGCCTAGGTCTGCTCTACCCTATCACAGGCCCAAAAGATCTTCTTTATTAACCAATGTTATTCACAGCATACTGAGGGGAATCTCACATCACCTCCCTTTTTCTGTTGAAATAAAAAGGAAGTTTTTATTCTTAACATAGTAAAATTACATATACAAATTAGGTATCAATATAGAATTACAGTTACAATATTTATATTTATTTTATCTTTTATCATAAGTTAGGAAAACTATATAATTACTATCTGTTCTTCAATTCCATCAAAGACGTCAAAAGGATATAATATTACCTAAGCAAATAGGAAGTAAATTGTAAGCAACTTCCAAAACTCTGGAATTGACATTTTAGAGTAATGGTACCATTATATAACTTTTGTTTTAATCTTTGAAAAATCATATCAAATATATTCAGAGTATTTTTAGAAAAATATATTTTCATAAATTCTGGATTAATGCAATATTTTAATAATGAAATCATTTCAAATACACCATATCTATTTTTCTATTCTAAAATTAAGAATCTTAATTTTCCTAATCTTAATAGCTTAATATTTAGAATACCTCTTTAATGTTTAGGGTATATCCCTTTAACTTAATTTGAATCGCTTTAAACAAACACCAATTTTTCAGTTGCTATAATTTTAAACGGGTGACACCAACACATTCCCAAATTAAATGTGAATTTTTAAAAAGAGAATCAATTGTATTTCCTGTATTTTATAATTAACGAGAAATAGATTTGTTGGATTAAGGACTGCATATGAATAAAATACCTTAAAATACAATATCTTTCAAAATAGAATGGCTGATGTCATAGTAATGGAAATTTAATATTAACAGCAGGTAAATTTTTTGCAATAATCTCATCATCACCTATATTATACTTAGGGAAATGGTGTCACTGTAGAACTCCCCTGAACAATTTAGAGTCTCACAGGAACATGCATCAGGGGCATATGACTCACATTTCACAATTTCATTCAGATTTCCATATTTGAAAATTTAATTTTAACTCTACTTCTAAGATGTTCTAACTCTTCACCAGTGATCCAGATTTGTGAAAAATAGAGAGTATGCACCAGGCTGGCGATGTTGATTTCCTCTAAAATGGTTAGTGATCAATACCACATACCAGTCACTCAGTGTATCTGCTGAAAATGGATAATGTGGACAGGGAAGCTGCACTGAGAATCCCTTTTAAAAGAAAAACAGGAACATTTGGTTCAGCATTCTTCAAGACTAGAGATATGATTCATAGCTGACAATGGTTTGGGAATGGTATTCGATAAACTAGAGCCTGAAGGCCAGGCACTGTCCGTAGGTTTCTTTCACCGAAAAACTCACAGGAAGAGTAGTGCTTTATGGGCACATGTGGTGGAAAAAGGAAGAACTAGATTCGATCCTGATACATCACGTGTGTATAGCACTCAAGTTTTGTTGTCCATTAGGCTGAGCTTTATGTTCCTGTGAGAGAATATCTGATCTGACAAAAATGGCTTGAAGGATGAAAGAAGTGTTTTGATCCATAGTTTCACATATTTCTTTCTGTAATTCTCAGTTCTGTTGAATATGATGTAAGAAAATCATGGTGGCAAACTCTATTCTCCACAGGGCTGATTGGTGACAGAAGAGAATACGGAACTGAAGAGCAGATAATTTTCAAAGGCATGGTAACCTATTTCCTCCAAGTAGACCCCATAGTTTATATTTTTGGTTGTGAGTCTAACCTTTAATGGCTGAGCCATCTTTCATCCAGCCTGACCCCATAGCCTATATTTGTCACCCCCTGACAGTATGGCACCATCAACTTGGACCAAGTGTTGCATGCATTTGTCACCCAAGGATACTTCATTTTCACATCAAGATGCCCATAAATGAAATTTGACAGAACTACTTTTGCATATCTGAGTGCTATCATTATAAGTTGAAGGTTTATGGCAAAACTACACTAAATACAGAGCATAAATTGTTATCAATGTATCTTTTTGGTAAATGGGCTGGTCAATATAACATCTAGCCATGCTTTCAATGATGTTTCTTCTACACTAAGAGGTTCCTATTTTACTCCAAGGCAGGCCGTGAGACTACATTTCATGGAATATGACACTTTATAAAACTCTACAACAAAACCCTATAACTCAGTGCACATTGTATCCTTAGAAAGATATTGATGTTTGCGCATACAAAAGATCAATTAGAAGAAATAACACAGCTGTTTCCAGAAGTTATTGTTCTTTAAATATTATAGTGACAAGGAAATGAAGACAGAGGGTGCAGTGTGTGGATTAGAAGCTCTGTGTTCAAGATCAGTTCAATTCATGTATCTTTGTACTTGGAAGACACTCACTCTACGGAATTTCTGAAGACAGTAATGGCAATTATATTGAGAGATACACTGTGGCTAAGAATAAAATTGCAAACATACTAACTGTCATTCTTGGGCAACTATACTGAGGCAACTCAAAATATCTCATTCTGATATTGAAGTTGAAGTTAATATCAAGTATGTTGTCAATGCCATTTATTTATTCATTCACTGTATTTAATAAATAATCCTTTCCCTTAGGGCTAGAATGATGTAGTTTATCACTTAATTACAGCATTACAGGATAAGTGGGATATGTGATTTGCCTTTAATAATCACCATGGGAACACAGCTTGCTTTTATTGATTTTTCAAGTTCTCACAATTACAAGGAAGACAGAGTTCCATCTGCAGATGAAAGCACTCACAAACCTCACCCCCATTATTCACCTGTAATTGTTGGGGGGTTTCAGGCATTGACATTTAGGGTTTGGTAAGGCAACTTACTCATTTTTATGGACTAAAAGTGCCTTAGGTGCTTCATGCTGAGTAGTATGTAGTAATGGGACTGAGCACAATAATTCACTTAGGAGATGATAATGATATGAACTAAGATCACCTTAATACTAAAAGAGAAGCATATACTTTAGAGACTTCTGGACTGGCAAGACAGATAGACTGAAAGACTGACTACCTTTTAAAAAAGGCTCGGTTGTGACAATATGTACTTGTATTTAGCTTGGAATACTGGATGAAGTATAGAGTGACAAAATTTAAATATTCACTGTAATAGAATAAATACAGTACACTTACGTATTTACTTGTTCTTCTATAAATTCCTAACGGAAAGCAGAGTGGTGAGAAAACATACACCTGCGTTACCTTACAATGCTTTAATTCTTAGTCATCCCTTTGTCTCAACTTCCACAACCATTCCTTGGGAATATACCATCCATGCAGCACAGGGAGGCAGGTAGGAATTATTCATTCAGTCTCTCGCATTCCCTCCAAATCCAATCCCCCAGTCTCAATCCCAGCTCTGTAGCAGTCTACTTGCTGTGTGGTTTCTCCTCTCTATTAGCCCCAATTCTCAGGAGACTACACATATTTTCTTAGGAAAACATACATTCTTCATTTCTGTTCATCTCTTAAGCCCCACTACATTCATCTGGCCAACCACCATTCCTAAGTGTCAGCTCCTGATACCTACAAACGCATTCTACCCTAGACTCTCAGTGAACACACCCAACAGAATCTCAAAAGCATTTCCAACAAGGCAACCCAATGCCGTGACACTACCTTAAGTGTGAAAGAATGCAATAGAAACCAATGAACAGAAGACCCTCCCAAAACAGACCAGACCAGATATCAGCCCTGAGAATTAAAATCATTTCAAACCCAGCTGCCTAGATGCCAGAAAAAAAAAATGCGTGTGCGTGCGCGCACACACACAGAGTCTCAACAGCAAGGATAATATGGCTTGATTAGAGCACAACAACCACACTACAGTTTTCTCCAAACAGCAGAAACATAAGGTTAAAAACTTCAAAATAGCCTTTACGAATATGTTAGCGGTCCTTAAAGAGAAATGAATACTTCCATTAAGGAAATCTATAAAAATATACAAAGAAATGAGAAAATCCATTGATGAAATCTATGAAAATATACAACAGTGGAATGAAATGAATAAAAACATTTTAAGACATGAAAGTGGAAAAAGAATGGATAGAAAAAGCTCAAACTAAAAAAAGCGACATAAAAAATAAAGGAACTTGAACAGCAACTTTAAAGGCAACACCAACTGACTGAAAGAAATGGATGAAAAAATCTCAGGCAATGAAGATAATGTAGAAGAAATGGATATGTCAGTCAAAGAAAACATTAAATATAAAAGCATACAATAATTTAGCCACAAAATATCCAGAAGATCTGGTACATAATAAAAATTCAAAACATATGAATAATAGGAACAAACAAAGGAGGGGAAACCCATGTCAAAGACGCAGAAAATATTTTTAACAAATTAGTGCAAAAAACTTCTAAATCTAAAGGAGGAGATGCCCATCAAGGTACAAGAAGCATACTAAACACAAAATAGGTTGACCCAGAAAAGAAATTCTTTTCTGCAAATAAATAATCAAAACAGTGAACATAGAGAGCAAAGAAAGAATATTAAAAACTGAAAGGTAAAAAGCCATTAATATATAAATGCAAAACTATTATAATACAACACTTAACATTTCCAAGGAGACATCAAAAGATAGAAGGGTCTGGATACATATTACTAGGCTGAAAAGATGAGAGAAACCACTCAGACTACTCAGCAAGAAAAACTTTCTAAACTAGAGAGAATAAGACATGCCATGATGAAAGTAAATTTAAGCAATGTGTTTCTACAAATACAAATCAACAGAAGGTCCTAGAAGGAAAACATCAAACTGAAGATATTAACCACAACCTAGAAAACACAGAAATAATTAGTATATGGCCAGAAAATAGTAACGGGGCAACAAAACACAACACACCACAACAGCAAAATATTGAGAATCAAGAATACTACTCTAATAAATTTCAAACCCAGTGGTCTAAATTGTCCATTAAAAAGTAAGAAACTATCAGAATGCATGGAAAAGCAGGATTCATTTTTTTTCTGCTGCAACCATGAAACATCTCTTAACATTCAAGATAGATATTACCCCAGGGAAAAAGGATAGAAAAAGATATTCTAAGAAATATGCTAAGTAAGCTGAAATAATCCTTTTAATATCTGACAACAGACTTTCAACAGAAACTAATCAGAAGACATATGGAAGGACACTACATACTAATGAAAGGAAAAACTCACCTAGAGTTCAATTCTTCATGTTTATGCAGCAAACACAAGGGCCTCTAAGTTCTCAGAAAAATTGAGGCTACATATTAAACCACATATTTGTACTTAAGCAGTTACAGTGGGTTAGTTCAATACCCCCTTTCATCAATAGACAAATCATCCAAACAAAGACTAAGTAGAGCAATTCTAGAGCTAATAAACCAAGTTGACCTAACAGATCTTTACAGAATATTTTGCACAAATAATTCTTCTCAGTACCTCATGGAACTTCCGCCAGAACTGACCACATAATCAGACATGAAGAAAGTCCCAAGAGATATAAAGACACTGAGATAACTCCCTGAATTCTTTAGAGATATCAAGAACAATTGAAACAACAGAGAGTTCACATAGTCATAGGAACTGAAACACCTCACCTGAATGAAAAACGAGTCAATACAAAAGATAAGAAAAAATCTCTTCAGGATTGAATGAAGATGAAAGCATAGCATATCTGAACTATGGGACACAGTGAAGATGCTTACAACAGAAAAGTTGATAGCATGAAGGATATATTTAGTTTTGAACAAAAACAATGAAAATATTTTAGTCACTTAACAACACATATGAAAACTCTAGAACAAACAGAAGAAAGAATACCAAAAAGTAGTAGATAGCTAGAAATAATCAAACTCAGGACTGAAATCAATATAATATAAAAAAAAACAACCACAATAAAACTACAAAGTATCAAAGAAAAAACAAGAGATTTGGTTCTTTGATAAAAAAACAATAATATTGAGAAGCCTTTAGTTAAATCATCTAAAAGTCAGAGAAAGACAACCCAAGAAAACAAAATTAGAGATCAAAAGTGGTGCATAACAGAAGAATTTAGAAAATCTGGTAAGGATTTAATACCTTTATTAAAAAAAAACTGTATTCTACCAAGGTGGAAAACATAAAGGAAATGAATGATTTTCTAAATATATATAACCTAAAAGTTAAATAGCCAATTTATTTAGACCCATATCTCCTACATAACCAGAACCATTAATTAAAATTTTTCTGCCTTCTCTCTCTCTTTCTCTCTGTCTCTCTGTCTCTCTCTCTCTCTCTCTCTCTCTCTCTCTCTCTCTCTCTCTCTCTCTCTCTCTCTCTCTCTCACACACACACACACACACACACACACACACAAACAGGTATAGAGGAATTTTGCACAGTATTCTACCAGACTTTCAAAGAAAACAAATGCGGATGTTCCTCTAATTATTCCATAAATTATAAAGAGAAGGAATGCTAGCAAACAAATAGAAAAGATTATCTGTCATAATAAAATTAAATAGGCTTCATCCCCCAACATTCAAGGATTATTCAACACATATAAATTGCTAAATTCAATCCACCGTACAAACAGACTGAAAGATAAACACCACATAAACATCTCATTAGTTACAGAACAGCTCTTTTAAAAAAATCCAACATGACTTCATGACAGAAACAGTAAATGTGATTTATAGTATGCTTATATTCAACATCAACCTATATGGAGAGAAATTCAAATCATTTCTCCTAAGCAAGAACAACACAAAGTTGTTCACTTCCTCCAAAACCCTTTAGTATAGTACTTGAAGTCGTAGCTGGAGCAATAAGAGAACTGAAGGAGATCAAAATTATGCAAATTGGAAATTAAGTCAAAGTTTCTTTATTTGTAGATATCATAACAGTATACATAAGTGACCTAAAAATTCTACTGAGGAACCCATACAGCTGATAAGTTTTCAGCAAAGTAGCTTAATACAAAATAAAATCACAAATATTAGTAGCTTTATCATATACAAATGACAAATGGATTTAGATTTTTTACAACTGTCTCAATTAGTATGACTTATCTTGAGATAACTAAGGAAGAAAGTGAAAGATTTGTATGATAAAACATTTAAGACATTGAAGAAAGAAATTGAAGGCAATAAAAGAAGATGGAAAAAAATCTCCTATGCACATAGATCAGTAGAAATCATACAGTAAAAATGTCCATCCTAGGAGAGACAATCTACAATTTCAATGCAATTACCATCAAATTCCAACAAACTTCTTCACAAAACTTGTAAAGTAAAATTTCAGCTTCATGCATAGCTAAAAACATCTTAAATAATAAAAGAACTATTGGAGTTATTATTATCCCCTACCTCAAATTATACTATAAAACTATAGCAATAAAAACAGCATGGTATTGTCACAAAAACAGAAACTGAATGCAATAGAATTGAAACTGCATACCCATGGAGACTAAATATTTGGTAAAGAAGCCAGAAATATGCACTGGGAAGATGACAGAACCTTTAAGAAATGGTATTGGTCAACCTGGATGACTACAAGTAAAAGAAAGCAAATCGATTCATCCAAATTCAACAAAATCTCCACATATAATCAGATACACTGAATCTAAAAGGAGAGATAATGAAGTATAGTGTTGAACTCATTGGCACAAGAAAAGACTTTCTGAACAGAACACAAGTAGTGTAGACCCTAAGATCAACAACAAATAATGGGACCATGTAAAAATGAAAAGCTTCTGTACAAGAACAAACACTATTATTTGGATACAGCAAAGGGATACAGAATAGAATTTTTTTTTACCAACTACATATGTAATAGAGATATAATATTAAATAGAAGTCAAATATTTATGTAATTACAAAAACTGGATATCAAGAAACTACCGGTTTTAAAAATGGAGAAGAGATCTAAACACTGAGTTCTCAAAAGAAAATCAAATAACTTAGAAATACATAAGGAAATTTTCAACATCCTTAGCCATTAGGGAAATGGAAAACAAAACTACTTTGAGATTTCTTCTTAATCCCCTGAGAATGGCCAAGATCTATGAAATGTCCTGGATGCCCAGACTCTTAAAATAATCACACAGAAACTATATTATTTGCAATAATGTTTGGTCAATAGCTTAATCGTATTGCTAGCTAGCTTTTACATCTATGACTAACCTATTTCCATTATTTTATATTTTACCATGAGGCTTATGGTCTACCATCAAGATTCCAGCTGGCAACTTGTGTCTTTCCCCTCTGGTGGCTGCATGGGATCTGCCTGACTGTACTGTCTTTCTGTCACATCCCCACTAGGCATCAGGTGATGGCCCAGACTGTGGGTATTTTCATTGGTATCAGGAGTCAAGAATGTCAAATTTGACTCTGGCTACACACGAGCCACAGATCCAGATATGGTTCTACTCCTGGCTCAGTTGTCACCAAGCACAGTTCCTCCAGATTAGTATAGCCCCAGGAACAGCATGACCCTCAGACACAAAGATGGACTCTGGCTGTCTGACCAGACCCTGGTCATCTACCCTGTCTTCAATGATTACTGAAATCATGGATACCAGCGTAGTCCCTGGATGTTGCAGGCCCATGAACTCAGTACTATGGTAAAAGCACCATCTAATGTATCATTACCATCTCACTTATCTGGTGGTGTTTATGTAAAAATTAAAGAAAGAACATGAAAAAGTGAAGAAAAGAATCTTGAAAATAATACCAAATGTGGGGACTTCAGTTCATTAATGATATACTAAGTATTTGTGAGGGATTGAGTTAAAACCAAGCACCAATAAGAAAACAGAAGAAATGTAACACTGTTAGGAAACCTAGAGGCTGTGTTGCTAATGACTAAGCTTTATGTTTCTAAAACAAACAATATGTTCTGACGATGGATAACTTTAAATTACTGTTGAGTAAGAAAACTATCTTTAGCACTCAATTCTCTTGGTATAATCCTTTCCATGTATTCATTTTTTTAGGTGAAGCTTGATGTAAAATGTTCAAGTTTTAAAAGTTCACCTAGTTTTATTATTTTTATTCATTGTACCCCAAATTGCCATATTGTTAATTAAAATCTTAATTCTTTGAGAAGATTGAACCATGGAAAACATTCCTTTCAACATGGTCTTGCTCTAATAAGTGAGAAAAGGCTTTTACACTTACACGCTATTTTCATCTCAGTGCTTTTAGCAACTTTGGGAAAGACAGAATCAGTGCTGGGAATGTGCTTCTAATGTAAACTGTGTGATTTACTATCTTGAGATTGACCTAAATAAAGTTTTAAGCTCAAATTTAAAATCACAGCTTCTGTTTTTCCCAGGTGTGCAATTAGATGATCTATTTCCACTTTTTGTAGTTTTTCTGACAAATACTTTCCTATAGTCAAAGTTTATTTATATATGCAGCTTTAGTACAAAGCTAAACATTGAAACACCATTTTATATCATCTAAAAGAAAGTAAATATGCCAACAAAATCAATATTTTTCATTTACATCAAATTTTATATAATACAAATTACATATAAGTGCATGCATGTACATATACATAAATAATTTGAACTGTTAAATCACTTGAGCTGATAATGTTCTCCTTAAGATCTATAGTCTTTCTAGAACAAACAAACAAAACCCCCAACCAAACAAAAACCTTGAACCCAGCATGAGAAATTACCTTCAAGTTGTTGTCAGGATTACTAAAGGGACTCCCTAAACAATCTAGGCTATTGTTACCCTTGATTGCCTCCTACAGGTCAAACAAAAGGCCCTATTGCCATAGATACTACACAGTTTGCACATAAGACTCAAAGGATTTTAGTTGGATCTGACTTGAAAGCTTCCTTCCTAAAATCTAATTTTCATGGTCCCAGAAGATTTTAAACACATATTCAATGGAGGTAAGCAACTGATAATGTGAATCCTAATAAGCAACAACACCCCCTATGGTAATATATCCTTTAGAACAATAATGACACTCTTATTTGGGTGGTAACCAAGAGTTGTCTAATTGGATTTAAGGTACACTCAATCGAAGGAGAAAAATTCCTCGTAGTAGAAACCTAGCTACCTAACAGGGTCTCATTATGTCACTGATCTTATAAGAGAAGCTACTATTACTACTTTACTCAACAAACATCATTTCCAATGGCATCATAGTTAATTGTTGCCCTTTCTCACGGATTAGTGTAGCTCCAAAGTCTCACCAGAGAAACTTCTCTTTGCATCAGAGCTCACTACAGAAAACTACAACTACTCAAAAGTGCAGAGTACAACTGTTTTTGGGGTTCCCAGCTTCAATAGAAATGTCTATAGAACAACTCCAGTATTTATGGCTCAGGGAAGATCACAGAAGAGGAGCCACAAGATTGTAAAAGCCAGAGAAATAGAGACTCTGATGTGAGATTGTGTCTTTTAGAAATGGCAAGGGAGTTTCATCTATAATGCATCAATATGATTACCTATAAAATATCAAAAAAGAGATATCACCAATAGATCTGAGAACATAGGAAAAGAATACCATGGAACCTCAACCATAGACAAAAAACTAGAGGTAACTAAGAAATGCTGTCAGCAGGAGAAATAGTCATCCCCAGGAATGAGCTCCCTCAATGGTTTTCCATACTAACTGTTCATTTCTGAAATTGTATCCATTAAATGTATTCAACAACTTATCAGATTATGATTACACATACAGAACATAAACCAAAATAAGAATCTAAGAATTTGAGAGGAATATGGGGTACATTAGAGGAATGAGAAGGAGGAAAGATAATGGGGAAATTTTATTTGTAATGTTGCTGCTATGCCCTCAAAATATCATATTTGGGATTAAAATAACTAAGCAAAATATTAATATATGACTTGTCTTATAAAAATTATCACTGCATACAATGTAAATAATACAACCATCAATTATATTATTCATTAAATGAAAGTTTTACTCTTTATTTCATTAGTTATAATAACTGGATAGCTAATATATTGTTGATGTAACCACAATTATAATGGCTTAAATTAGCACAGTTTGATTAGCCAACTGTTTTGTAGGTTAAAATCCAGATCTGACTATCTGGGGTAATTCATGGTTTCTATTGAATGTGTTCCTCTGTATAGGTTCAAGAGAAACATCCATTTGCCTTGTACTCCAGTCACTTCTCACACGACTTACTCATGTCCTGTTCCTCTATCTTATGTCCTTTATTTTCAGAGTCAGCAATCCTGTGTTTCTTCTGTGCCTTCTCCCACATGTTCCCGGCTCTCTATTTCTTGATCATTTTTCTGCTTTGCTTTCACTCAGATTTGTCTTAATTGACCTCTGTCAAGTTTACAAAGCCTAGATTTATCGGGAATGAAAGTCTCAGTTAAGGAACTACCTAGTTCAGGTTACTTTGTGTGCAAGTCTGTGTGGGTTTCCTTGATGGTTAGTTGACATACCAGGACTGAGGCCCCTGTGTGCCATACCATTTCTTGATTAGGTGGCCTTGGGCTCTATACGGAAGATAAATACAACTCTGAGAAGGAGAAAGCAAGCGGCATTTCTCTGAGGTTTCTGCTTTAAATTCTTGCCCTGACTTACTTGTAAACTGAAATTAACTATTTCTTCTTTTAAGTTTCTTTTGGTTAGGGTATTTTATCATGCTACAGAGTTGAAACTAAACTAGGACTTAAATATTGCATAGTACATATAAAGATACCAAAGGACTGTTTCTGCTCAAGTTCAACAAACTTGCAAATAATTGTCTTTTAACTCATTGCCTGTTTGTCATTAATATAATCTAATAACAGGTTCCTGAGGTTAGTACAATTACATATTCAGAAGGACATATTTCTGCCTAGTAGCCTTTATTTTATTTTAAGGATTTCTTACATTAGATTATTTTGTTCAGGCAAAGTAAGAGCCAGCCATCAGTATTTCTTTTTGTTAATTTTTTTTAAATTTTTCTTTCTTTTTGTGCAGCCAAATACAGAAAGTCAAGTAGCAAAATATTCTTTGATGGAATAAGAAAGAATGTGTATAAAGCTGGTGAATGAATGAAAAAGTATCTCAGTGTTATCACAATAGACATCCACGCCAATTCATTTTCAAATTAATTTATCAGTAACTATGAAAATTAAGTAATAGATACATGTGGTATATTTTCTTTAGAAGAAAGACATAAGATATATATCAAGTCTGTATAGTGCCTTTATTAGCAAAGTATGAATTTAGATCTAGGCCAGGCTCTGAAACTGACAAGAATGTACTTTGGGTAATGAAAGTATTATATTGATAGGGTAATTTATTTCAAATTATCATTAAACTGGTCTTAGATAATTACATGGCTTAATAAGCTGTTGTAATCAAGAATAGAGCAATTATAGATACAGTATTACCAGAATATGAGCACATACAGGCAATGAGCCCTCGAATTCTGGGAAACTAGGGTTTTAAGATCCCTTGGGCATTCTCTGAGAACATCTCTATAAACCAACAGAAGTGCAGAAAGAAAAGCCTTACAAAATATAGAAAACACTTTTTTCTCCTTAGCTGGCATACCCATCTATAGAACATCTCTAGTCTCCAGAGGTATAATATTATCCTATCTCAGTTTTCACCTATAAGACTGTAGCAAACCAGAGTTATTTTAATGGTTTATATTCAGTAACATGTAGAAAAAATCTACATATGTATTGCATCTTAAATTTAGCTGGATGCTTTGTGTTCCTCATCTCAGGAATCCACCATGCCCACTTCTATATTCTCAACCGTTTCATTTATAGTAGAATATTTCTAACTTCTGATTATAATTTCTTACTGTGTTTTACTGAAACACTATGGCCTTAAATATTCCCAAAGTCCACTTATATATGCAGAAGGACATTTATCCACGTAGAACACTCTCCTGGTATAGTACCTACTGAATAAACAAGGGTCTCATTGAACATGTTTTTACAGCATGATGTCAAGACAATGATAATGTCACAGAACATAGATAGAGGTCCTTCTAAGACAAGAATCTGTAACATAACTTCTCCACAAGAGGAGGATTCAATGTTTGTTCTAGGAATGTGATCACATATTAGCATTGTAATGATAGTTTAACAAATCCTTCTGATTTATTAGCAAGCATATAAACGAATCAATAAAAGACTAATTTTCAAAGAAATGTCTCAAAATCAAATTTATAAAATGCATTTCAGAAAGATTCTATAAGGAAAATAAGGTTTATAGATGTTTAAATTGTTAAGTAAAAGAAACATTATTCAGAAATATGTCTATCCAAGCAGCATTTTCTATGTTATAACTAACAATAAAAAAGCAAACACCATGGATAACAAAAAACAAGACAACTTCAGGGAGTTAGCATGTGAGAGACCTTCCTGCAAGCTTGACAACCACCAATGTCACTCACTGGTTTCTGTTTTTATAGATCAATTCTGCAACCAAACCCCACCCACCTCATCCTCTTCTCTGTGATCAGCCCTTCCTCTGCAAATGCAGCAGACTCAGGCAAAGATACAGCCCACCCCAGTTGGAAGAATCTAGGCACCCAAACACCCACAAACATCAGCTAAGACTCCCCACTGGACTTGAAGACCTTCCATTCATTAGAATTCTTGGCCAGTGTAAGAATGTATTCAATAATGGTAAGAACAATATGGCACTAATAGAACCAAGAATTCCCATGACAGCAATAACTGAATATTCCAATGTAGCTGAAGCACAATAAAATGGCCTTAAAATAACTTTATGAAGCTGATAGATACACTGAAGGTGAAATAAAAAAATCGCTTAAAGAAATCAGGGAAGGACAAACAAAAAGTGGAAAAAATCAATAAACCCCTTAAAAAAGGCAAAGAAAACTAGGAAAAAAACATCAAACAGTTGAAGAAAATAGTTCAAAATATGAAAATTGAAATGAAAGCAATAAAGAAAACACAGAGTGAATTCTGGACATGAAAAGTCTGGGTAAGTAAACAGGAACTACAGATACAAGCATCACCAATAGAATATAAAAGCTGTAATAGAGAAATTTAGGCATTGAAGTTATAATAGAGGAAATAGATTCATTGGTCAAAGAAAATGTTAAATCAAAAAAAAATTCTAACACAAAACATCCAGGAAATCTGAGACACCCTGAAAAGAAGAAATCTAAGAAAAAGAGGAATATAAGGAGAAGATTTCCAAATCAAAGGCAAAGAAAATAAAATATATTCAACAAAAACCATAGAAGAAAACTTTCTCAATCTAAAGGAGGACATGAATATAAAAATCCAAGAAGTTTACAGAACACCAAATAGACTGGACACACAAATGATCTCTAACCACATAATAATCAAAACACTAAAAATACAGAATGAAAAAGAATATGAAGAGTTCCAAAGGGAAAAGAGCAAGTAACATAAAAAGGCAGACCTATCAGAATTACATCCAGCTTCTCAATGGAAATGCTAAAAGCTAGAAAGGCCTGGACAAACAACATGCATATAAAAACAGAATCCATCTTTCTCTTGTATATAGAAAACACACCTGAACTTCAGAGTAAACGGTTGAGAAAAGATTTCCCAATCAAATGGATCTAAGACGCAAACTGGTGTAACTATCCTAATAAACATCAAACTAAAATTAATCAAAAGATACAAAGAAGGACATTTCATACTCATCAAAGGAAAAATCTTTTAGGATGAAGTCTCATTCCTGACCACACATACTCTAAATACAAGGACACCCATATTTGTAAAACAAACATTACTAAATCTTAAGTAACATATCAAACCTCACATATTCATAGTGTGTGACTTCAACAACCAAAAGACAGATCTGCCAGACAAAAATTTAACAGAGAAATAAGGGAACAAATTGATTTTATGACTCAAATGGACTTACAAACTTCAGAATATTTTATTCAAACACAATAGATTATACCTTCTCAGCACTTCATGAAAACTTTTATAAAATTGACTAAATATTTGATTACTAAGCAAGTCTCAAAAGATAAAACAATGGAATAAACCCCTGTATCTTATAGTGTTATCATCATTAACAACAAAAACTACTGAAAGCCTACAAACTCATGGAAACCAAATAACCCTCAACTAAAATACCAATGAGTAAAGGAAGAAGTATAGAAAAAAATAAGGACTTCTTATAATTCAATGAAAATGAATACACAACAGACTCAAACTTATGGAATACTATAAAAGCAGTGCTAAGAGGAAAGTTCAAAGTACTAAGTGCCTACATAAAAAAAATTGTAGAAATCTTACACTAGAAAATTAACAGCACACATGAAATGTCTAGAAAAAGAGAGTGTGTGAAAAGAAATTTTCTTTTTCTAAACAACTCTCAGATAGAAAGTTCTAGCTAAGGACAAGTCCACAGGCCACTCTCAAAGGCATATGCTGTTTTGGGACATTCCCCCACCCCCAGAAAGCAATAAATGAAGTGTGGATAGATCACCATCCCTGATCTCATGCTTTACTGTAGAGCTATAGCATAAATATAGCATGGTGTTGTCATAGAAATGGACAGGGACTTAATGGAATCAAATAGAAGACCCTGAAGTAAATCCACATGCTTATGAACACTTGATTTTTGACAAAGACAAAATTCTACAAAGAAAAAAGGAAAGCATCTTCAACAAATGATGTTGCCATAATTGCATGTAACAGAATGCAAATAGATCCATATTTCTCATCCTAAATTAAACTTTAGTCTAAGGGAATCAAAGACCTTAACATTAATCCAATTACCCCAAATCTGATAGAAAAGAAGGTGGGACATTACCTTGGATGTATTTGTATAGGAGACAACTTCCTGTATAGAAAATGTGTAGCACAGACAGTAAATAAAATTAATAAATGGGACCTTGTAGGGAGAGCCCGTCTTTTGGGGGCGGGATGGCCTCGGGCAAATGTTTACTGATAAATTCGGGCGCACAGACGCTGCGGCCCTTCCTGTTTCCTGTTACTGTGCATCGCGGGAACTCCGGTTACGTGAGTGTGTTATTTACATTAAAGTTGTATAAACTTATACCAATTCGTCTGTATTAATCCGATCCGCCTTCATTTGGCGCTCCAATGTTGTGGCAGATTTGCCCTGCGCCTGCACCAGGACCTGGGTGGTCGCCGCAGCCCCCCCGCGGGTCCTCGGTCGAAGGGCTTTTAGCCACCACGCTGCACAGGGAACTCGATCTAGTCAGCCTTTGCGAGCGAGATTAGTCGCTGGAGGGAGGGAAGCATTGGTAAATAAGCGGGTAGCCTGCCTTGCGCACAGCAGGTTCCCGTTCCGCACCCGCTGCCTCTGCTCGCCTCTCCCCACGGACTCCTCGATGTCCTGCACTGCGCGGCTCGCTAGAGAAGCCGCTAGCGCCGGCCAACCCCGCACACTCCCCTGAGCACACGGGCTCACTCACTCGCCGCTAGTGCTCCGGGGCTCACATTGTGCTTCCGGGTGCGCTTGCCTGCGCAAACCACCACAGCGGCAGACTTGGTCTGATTCAAAATAACCTCTTCACACACATTATAAATCCTCAGGCAGAACGATAAATTTTAGTTTTGAGTTGTTTCAGACCGGCCCTCCACATGGACTCAAGTGGACTCTCCCGCCACCTCTGGCAGAAACCAGTCATTGCAGGTAAAATTTTTTTTCCTTATAAAAAAAAAGATGTCTGAGAATATTACCCTGGAGAATTTTAATGGTCTTTTTGAGTGTGCCATGTGGGAGATCTTACAAGAGGTGTCTAGAACCCCACATCTATGCATTCTTCTGGGATTAGTAATTTTCTTTGGCACTAAATGGTTTGACAGCAAGGATATGATAGAGTCTTTAAGAGACGAATCCAGGATTCTTAAGGCAGAAGCTGCACATCTGAAAACTATTGAGGACGAATCCAGGATTCTTAAGGCAGAGGTGGAACAGCTAAAAACTATTAAGCACGACCATGATATTCTCAAGAATCAGTTTGACGTTATACAGGAAGATAACAGATCCTTGTCTAACAAGACTCTGCTAACTGAGCAAAATTTAGAAAAGATTCAGGTTGATATTAAGGAAAAATTCGTTAATATGGAACAGGAAAGAGCTGATTTGGACCATAAACTTCAATCCCTTTCTGTAGGAACTGAAACATTATTGGCTGATATTAAGGAGAAATTCATTAATATGGAAGAAGGAACAGTTGATTTAAATCGTAAATTTCAGCAGTCACTTTCTGAAGGGATTGAAACATTAACTGAGAGAATCAGAATGGTTGAATGTGACAATCAAATCTTGTCTAAAGCTTATGATAGATTGATGGAAAGATTGTCAATAAAAGAAAGCACGGTTTATGCCATGAAAATTATGTCCAAAGATGAGAACTTATCTCTACTGGACAAACTTCATACTTTCAAAACCTCAATGAAGGCTTTGGAACATAATTTTGGACAGGAGATACAGATATTGCAGAAGGCAATGGTGAATAGAATTGAAAAGATTGAGGAATTTCTGAATTCTGATGAAGAAGAACACATGGTAGAAAGGCAAATTTTAACTACACCTGTGGGTAAATCCCTCCGGGACAATTTCCACAAAGCTCTACCTACGGCTTTATCTGCTTTTCCAGTAATAACAACAGAGAAGGTGATTGGTTCCAAAAACCCTAGGGTCATCAAGGAAGATACATGGGAGCCTGTTCGGATGAATGATCTCACAGAAATTAAACAGGCTGTCATGTCTTTTGGGAAGCATGCCTCTTTTGTTAAAGAGATGCTAAAATCTTGGGCCACGATAATCAGAGCCACCCCTTCGGATTGGCCACAACTGACTGCTGCAGTCCTTGAGAGGGGGCCGGAATTAAGATGGAAATGCTTATTCAGGGAAAAGGCTAGACGTTTAGAACAGCAAGAAAAGACAGAGGGAAATGACATTTCCATAGATAAAATTCTAGGTGAAGGACTCTTTGCTGACCCTCAAGAACAAGCTAATTTGGATGAAGACACACTCTTCCTGTGCACTACAGGAGCCTTAAGGGCTTGGGACAGGGTACAAGACCCAGGACAGAAAATGGAATCATTTATCACCATTAAACAAGGTCAGAGGGAACCCTTTAGTGATTTTTTACAAAGACTTACTAAGGCTGTGCAAATAGGGATACCTGACCCAGACACAAGGCACATAATGATTGAGACCTTGGCTTATGAAAATGCAAATGTATAATGCAAAAGGATTGTGGGGCCTTTAAAGCACAGATCAGCGCCCTTGGAAGAATGGGTCTTACATGTACTGGATGTTGATACATTTGATTATGGCACTGAAGCATGGGTAGAAGAAGCAATTTCCAATGGTAAAAGAAGATACCAGAATACCAAATGTTTTAATTGTGGCAAAATGGGTCATATGAAGAGGAATTGTAAACAACGGACATTCAGAAAAAATAATAATGTATTCTCTAGAAATAATAGAAATAGGTGGACTCAGCCTTCAGGTTTATGTAGAAGATGTGAAAAGGGCAGACACTGGACAAATGAATGCATATCTACAAGGGATAGACAAGGCAACCTAATACAGATGGGAAACGGGAGAGGGGGCCTCACAGGCTCCCATGGCACACATGGTTCAGTCATTTCCAGTTTCAGTGGAGAACGTGCCTCGTCAGGACAATTAGGAAACCCCATGTCTACTGTTACAAACAATAATGATCAGAAAGATGAGTTACGTGTGTTTTGGCAAACTTCTATAAATGATCAAAGACCTAAGATGAGAGTATGTGTAAATGGCATTTTTATCACTGGCCTGCTGGACACAGGTGCTGATGTATGCATCATTACCCCAGAATCTTGGCATCCATATTGGCCTCTTCGGAATGTAAATGTTCAGCTCCTGGGAATTGGAACTCTATCTGGAGTAAGACAGAGCACGAGATGGGTTGAATGTATAGGGCCTGAGGGACAAATAGGAAAACTAAGGCCATATGTAGCTAATATTGCAATGAATTTATGGGGTCGTGACCTATTACAACAATGGAATACCCAAATTAACATTCCTGCTACTTCTAGAGCCTATATTTCTGAAAATAATATTAAAAGATATTACAAACAGAGAAAACCGGCCATCTGGGCCATACAAGAACAAGCAATTGAAGCCCCTTCAGAGATACCAACAGCCTTGCCTCTAAAATGGTTGACTGAGAAACCAATGTGGACAAAGCAATGGCCTCTAACTGAGGAAAAGTTACAGGCTTTAGAACAGCTGGTACAAGAGAAATTAGATGCTGGACATATAGAAGAATATACCAGCCCATGGAATTCTCCTGTATTTGTGGTTAAGAAAAAATCAGGTAAATGGAGAAGGGTGACAGATCTCAGGGCTATCAACAAGGTTATTCAACCTATGGGCCCTCTGCAATCTGGACTCCCTTTGCCCTCTTTATTACCAAAAGGATGGCCTCTTATAGTTATTGATTTAAAGGATTGTTTTTTCACAATACCTTTACAAAAGGAAGATAGAAAAAAATTTGCCTTCACAGTGCCTACCTACAGCAATTCTCAACCTTCCAAGAGGTACCACTGGGCCGTCCTTCCCCAGGGTATGTTAAATAGCCCCTCTTTATGCCAATATTTTGTGAACCAACCATTGCAAATAATACGCAAGAAATTTCCTAAATCTATTCTATACCACTACATGGACGACATATTGTTATCTGATCCAAACATGGATACCTTGAACAGATGGTTTGAAGAAATAAAGATACTTTTACCTAAATGGGGATTGCAAATTGCTCCTGAAAAAATACAGAAGGGAGATTCCGTTAATTATTTAGGTTATAAAATAGGTTTGCAAAAAATTAAGACACAAAAGGCACAAATTAGGAGAGATCATCTACGGACTCTTAATGACTTTCAAAGACTGTTAGGAGACATTTCCAGTCTACGACCAGCTATTGGGATAACACCTGATCTAATAATTCATTTGAACAAAACCTTGGAAGGTGATAAAGATTTAAACAGTCCGAGAGAATTAACGGTTGAAGCAGAAAAGGAACTGACAATGATTGAGGAAAAATTACAACAGGCGCATGTGTACAGGGTGAATCCAGAGCTCGATTGTATTCTCGTCATATTACCATCAAAAATTTCTCCTACAGGAATTTTAATGCAGAGAGATGATATTATCTTGGAATGGATCTTTTTACCACATAAGCCAAGTAAGAAACTGAAAACTTATGTGGAAAAAGTCTCTGAGTTAATTATAAAAGGCAAGCTGAGACTTTGTCAACTAGCAGGCATAGACCCAGCAGAAATTATAGTGCCTTTCACTGCTGATGAACTAAAGAAATTATGGGAAGATAATGAACCATGGCAAAGAGCTTGTGCTAATTTTTTGGGAGACATTAATAACAACTATCCTAAAAGCAAGAGGCTTAACTTCATAAAGAGAACTTCTTGGATCCTCCCTCGAATCGTCCTGTGATGCTCCAATAACTGGAGCCCGTACATTCTATACTGATGCCAATAAAACAGGGAAGGCAGGTTACAAGTCAGAAGACTTGGGTAAGGTGGAACAATGTCCTTCCGATTCTCTCCAGAAGGCAGAATTATATGCCATTCTTATGGTGCTAAGGGATTTTAAAGAGCCTATTAATATAGTTACTGATTCACAATATGCAGAAAGAGTTATTTTACATATTGAAACTGCTGAATTTATACCCGATGATACAGAACTAACCTCATTGTTTATCCAGGTTCAAGATTTGATCAGGAACAGGCTCTGCCCTATGTACATAACACACATCCGATCCCATAAGGGTCTGCCAGGTCCTCTAGCACAAGGTAATGCAGATATTGATCAATTATTGATTGGTAGTGTGCTACAAGTCTCTGAATTTCATAAAAAACATCATGTTAATAGCAAAGGTTTGAAGAAAGAGTTTTCTATTACATGGCAACAAGCTACGGAGATTGTAAAGAAATGCCCTACTTGCTCTTTCTATAACCAAACACCACTGCCAGCAGGGGCTAATCCTAAGGGCACCCATAGGAATGAAATCTGGCAGATGGATGTGTTCCATTTTGCAGAGTTTGGCAAATTGAAGTATGTTCACCACACCATTGACACTTATTCAGGTTTTCAGTGGGCAACTGCTTTAAGTTCAGAAAAAGCTGATTCAGTAATCACTCATTTATTAAAAGTATGGCTATCATGGGTATACCTACACAGATAAAGACAGATAATGGTCCTGCTTATGTCTCTAGGAAAATAAAACGGTTTTTTGACTATTACAATATCAAGCATGTTACAGGTATACCATACAATCCTACAGGTCAAGCAGTCATAGAAAGATCAAATAGAACTATAAAGGATATGTTGAACAAACAGAAAGGGGTGGAAAACACCCCCAGAAATAGGTTACATAATGCTTTGTTAACCTTGAATTTTCTTAACGCTAATGAGAAGGGAACAACGGCTGCAGAAAGTCATTGGATAATGGAAAAGTCTACTGAACTAAATCAACCAGTTTATTTCAAGGATGTACTGACCTCACAATGGAAGCCAGGAGAGGTGCTGCATTGGGGAAGGGGTTTTGCTCTTATCTCCACAGGTGAAGAAAAATTGTGGATACCATCAAAATTAATAAAGGTTCGGTATGAAGAAGGAAAGTCATTTGAAAAAGATAAATAACAATTCATTCACAAGGATGGCAAGCATGCTGATGGTAAGGAAAATAAATAGGTTGGAGGCAGGGTTCTTTTCTTATCTCCACAGATAAATACTGATCTTCAAAGAATTTAAGGGACCCTGAATATTTAATTATTGATGGATGGAAAATAGTTACAACCCACTGAGGATCAGTAAGTATTGGTTTTTTATACGTATATCTATATGTTTTATTGAACACTTCTTTATAAATATATAGAGCTGGTTTTGGAGTTGGATTATGGCTTAGTCCCTTTTCAATTTCAAGCCTGTTGATAAGAGATATCTCAGAGTTTCTGTCTCAGATCAGGAGCCATGTAACGGGACAGGATAAGAATAATTATATACTGGATAAACTTTCTTTGCTTTTCCTCATATTTGTGTCTTTCTTTGTATGTCAGCATGTGTCCTTGTTGTTAATGTTTAAATTTCCCATAACAAACAACAAATTTTCATACAGTAATCTTTGAAGTTTCCAGGATGAAGATGGGGCCCCACAACATCAACTCAACCTGGTTTTTATGACGTTATGATTATTTTTTTTCAAGCGCTAATATTAGACTTGTTTTTTTGGTACCAACTGCACAAGTCAATTTCAAATGGTGCACATTTTTGACAACACTCTGGACAGACCTCTCAAAACACACAGAGACTAATTACAATTTTCTTAGGTCAAAGGTTAATTTGGGAATTTTACCATAATTTGCTTTCACAGGAGCCCCTGTGAAGAACGTCGCCCCCATGTCAGCTTGAAGCAATCTTAGAGAACGACATCCCCTCTCCCAACAGAGTTTGCCCTCGGGGTTAGGGACATCTTTTAATGGTTGGTTTGGGGTTGAGGGGATGGGGAGATGTTTTATGAAATTAGGAGTATGTTCAAAAAAAAATGGGGTGGATTAACTGGTTTGATGGGATGATTGGTATTTGTGAGCTACTGTTTTTAGAAAATTGTATTGGTACAGTTTCCTGTATATTGACATATTGAATATTGAATGTGAGTGTTCCTACCTCTATTTTTGTATAAGAGTATGCTTATATTGTATTGATACATCTACCATATTACAATGTACATTTCTACCTCTGATACTATTTATGTAATATCATTGTTTACATTTGATATGTAATGACATTGTTTACAGATGAAGATCATTGTCTTCATATATTGCACAGTTGTTTATTCTTTTAGTCTTCAAGTTAGATAGGTATTGAGAATTATATGTTTGTCATGTTTATTTTTATGTTAATCAGGTCTTCTAGTTACCTAGAGATTATATTTAGTATAGATAGTATAATCTTCAGCCTCTTTAAAGAGCTGTAGAAAAATGGCCTTTAATCTAACCTAGAATTCTGTGCCTACGAGACACAATTACTCCTGGCAACACCACTCTGCTCCCGAGAGAACATTGAGCACCAAAGACACTCCACTGGGAGCTTGTCTTCTTGGCAGAACTGGCCTTTGGGTTAAGAAAAGCCCAAACCTCAACTATTGACAAAGATATGAAAAAGAATTGTCTTATCTTGCCAAGACAGGGTAGAATAATTCTACGAAAGTTCCTTGCATTTGATAATGGCATGTCAGTTATGTTAGGCCTTAGCCAAAGTTGGTTGACTCAACATTGCGAACTAGAATTTGGGTGATTGCCCAGGTAGTCAGTTGTCTCTGTAATTTTTGGCACATTTTGGATATTTCTCATTTGTTAAGTAACATTTATTCCCTTCTCAGATCTTTGACGGAGTTGAAGATTATATAATTGTAATTACTGTCTACATCATTTAGACTCCTTGAGATAGAGTGTCTGGTAAAACTTTTGTTCTCAATATTGTTTGTTATATTTATTATTTGTTATTATTGTTTATAGTTGTAGTTAGTTTAGTTCTGTCTTATTTAGACAAAAGGGGGAGATGTAGGGAGAGCCCGCCTTTTGGGGGTGGGACGGCCTCGGGCAAATGTTTACTGATAAATTCGGACGCACAGACGCTGTAGCCCTTCCTGTTTCCTGTTACTGTACATCGCGGGAACTCTGGTTGCGTGAGTGTGCTATTTACATTAAAGTTGTATAAACTTATACCAATTCGTCTGTATTAATCCAATCCACCTTCAGGACCTCATGAAACTGAAAATTTCTGTAAGGCAAAGTAACTCTCTATGACATAAAAGATCTTTACTAACCCCATGTTATCAGAGGGCTAATTTCTAAAATATATAAAGAACTCAAGAAACAAGATATATAATTACCAAATAATCCAATTTAAATACAGGGCACAGATCTAAACAGCGAATTATCAACAGAAATATCTCAAGTAACTGAGATACATTTAATGAATTGTTCAACATCCTTAGTCATCTGGGAAATGAAAATTAAAATAATATTGAGATACCATCTTACATCTGTAGAATAGGTAAGATAAAAAACACTAAAGATAACTTTTATTGTTGAGATTGTTGAGGATGTAGAGTAAGGGGAATTCTAGGAAGGGGAAATATAAGAGATCACCTGGGTAAACTGGGGGCAGAGAGTGAAGGCGGGGGATGAAAACCTGAGGGATTAGATTGTTGGTTTGGGGGTAGGAAGGAGGAAGAAATTAATGAAAGAGATGCCTTGATACAGGGGTCATTTTGGGGTCAGGGAGAAACTCCCAGGATTCCACAAGGATGACCCTAGCTACTACTCTTAGCATTAATACAAAGGGTGTTTGAACTGACCATCTCCTGTAATCAGATTCATGACTGCCCTAATTGTCTTCAGAGAGCCCTCATTCAGTAATTGATGGAAACAAATGCAGAAATCTCCAGCCAAGCACTGGACCCAGCTCTAGGAATCCTTTTAAAGAGAGGGAGGAAAGAGTGGGGTCAAGGTTGTCAAAATGGAAGCCACATATTCAGCTAACCTGGACTCAGGTGTTCACAGACTCTGAACCAATAGTTAGGAAGCCTAATTGGGACTGACCTAGGCCCTCTACCTATTTGTGTACCTTAGTCTATCAGTAAGACTCCTAGCAGTGGAGCAAGGTCCTGTCCAAAAGGTTTGAGCTAGCTTTTGGAAACCCACTCCTCATATGGGCTGCCTTGCCTAGCATTAATATAAAGAGAGGAGCTTAGTCCTACCTAAACTTGATATGTTATGTTTTGTTAACATCCATGGGAGTCCTGCCCTTTTCTGAACAGAAACATAGGAGAAATAGATGAAAGGGAGCAAAGGGGAGGTAGGTGAAAGGAAGGAGAGGATGGAGGGGAAACTGTGGTCAGGATGTAGAATAAATGAAAAAAAATGGGAAAAAAGGAGCTGCAGGAATTTATAAGGGTGACTCTTAGCAATGGGAGATTAGGAGACTCAACTGGCCATCTCCTATAACCATAGCCATCATCTATAAACAGGCAAGACTTCCAGTAGAGGTACTAGGATACAAATCTGATCCATCCTGAGACACAAACCATGGGAGGGAGCCCACCCCTGACACTGCCTGGAAGTCCAGGACCCAGAGGCTGGACAGATCAGCGACCTAGAATAGAATAAACTATGACTGGCAAATCAATCAATCAACCAACCAATCAATCGATCTATCAAAGTCAGTGAAATGAGTTCAACCTAATGATATTCTGCTGCACTCATTGTAGGGGTTTTTCTTTTTATCATTTTATCATTATTTATTTATTTTTGCACTAATGGGGACCCACCACCTTATTTTTATTTAAGAATGCCTGGCCTTAGCATGGCTTGTTTCTAGCCAGCTTTTCTAACAAATTATTCCATTCCCCTTTAACTACATTTTGTCTCTTGGCTTTTTATCTTTCTTTCCTTCTTTTTCTATGACTGGCTGTGTGACTGGGCAGCTGGCCCTGGCATCCTCTTCTCCTTCTTCCTTTTTTACTCTATGCTCCTTATCTTTTCTCACTTCTATTTATTCTTTCTGACCTATTTATCTCCCTGCCTAACTAGTAACTGTTCAGCTCTTTGTGAGAACAATCAGGTGTTTTCAGCAGGAAAAATAACACAGCTTTACAGAGTTAAACAAACACAACATAAAGGACTGCAACACTAAATGAATGTTCTACAGTATAGATGAATGTAAAACATCTCAAGCTAATATTCCACAACTCACAGATTATTACCCAGTCCAATTGTCCTCAGTGAGGCTTCAACTAGCAACTGATGGAAACAGATGCAGAGACACAGAGCCCAACATTAGATAAACCCCTTGGAATCCCATAGAATCGGGTGAGGAAGGATTATAGGAGCCAGAGGGCCCAAAAGCACAGCAAGAAAATCCACAGAATCAACTCACTTGGACTCACAGAGACCCATGGTGACTAAAGCACCAACCAGAGAGCTTGCATGGGACTGATCTAGCCTCTCTGTACTTATTAGAGTTGTGCAGTTCTGTCTTCTTGTAGGACTTCTAATTGTGGGAATAGGAGCTATCTCTGATTCTGTTACCTGCTTTTGGGACCGTTGGCCTCCTGGCTGCTGCACCTGGTTTCATCTCTCCCATTCTTTCCGCCTCCTCCTCTCCCCACAGGTCCCAGCTCATTCTTATCATGTCCACTCTGTACTCTCCAAGATGCCCCTGCCTCTCCCTATGCTCTGCCTTTCATCTACAATAAACTTTCTCATCCACCAGACCTTGGAGAAATTATGACCTTTATTTCCTCTCCAATTCTTTTTTCCATTCACACATTATCTAACACAAGTTTCTAAAATGGTAATACTTTGTAACATGTTGTGTTTTCAGCAGTAGAGTTATTTGACCGTAAGAACCAAATACAGAGTATATTTTCCAATTTTATTATTTGTTCCAATGTGAATTTTCTTCCCTATATTTGACTATGTAATTGTGTTAAGTGCTATAATCGAATATGATTGCAAAATGAGAATTTTAGCATTTTTGTGATGGTTAAATAAGTTCATTGAGACATTTTACTGGTGACTATGACTACTTGTGCTTGGTAGTTTTTTGTCAACTTGACACAAACTAAAGTCATTTGAAAAGGAGGAAACATCAATTAAGAAAATGCCTTTCTAACATCAGACAAATCTGTAGAGAATTTTTTTTAACTGTTGACTGATGCAGGAGGCTCCAGACTGTTGGAAGTGGTACAACCCCTGGGCTGGAGGTTCTGGGTTCTATAAGAATGCAGGTGGAGTAAGCGATGGAGAGCAAGCCAGCAAGCAGCATTCTTCCATGGACTTCCACAAAAACAAGCTCCTACCTGCATATTCTGTTTCCTTTTGTGTTCTTGTTCTGATTTCCTTTAGCGATTGACTAAGATGTGGAAATTTAATCCAAATATACCATATCTCCATAAAGTTGCCTTGGGTATTTTGTTTCATTCTAGCAATAGTAGCCATAACTAAGACACTACTCATTCAAATATATTTAAAATTGCTGAGTAATGTTATTCTAATTCTATGACTGTGTTAATATTACCCACTTCTCAAGTGCACATTTACCATAGTTATGTTTGTTTAAAACTTCAAACTACTTCCAACACAAGTCCCTCTAAAGGAAGCCTATTTTTAAAAAGTCTCATTTACCTTAGATGATTACCAACATGATCACTACACACACACAAAAAAAATCTTCATTTTCATTGGCTATAAATGAACAGGCTCTTAACCACACAGCCATGCCCATTTTAAAGAAATGACATCTCTCTCCCCATCTCCCCTTATGGGGAGAGAGAAGTGAGAAGGGGAGGATAGGGAGAGTTTGGGGTAATCGAACAATTGGGATGGAGGAAGGGTGAATATGGGAGCAGGGAAGTATATATCTTTATTAAGGGAGCCATTTTAGGTTTGGCAAGAGACTTGACTCTAGAGGCATTCCCAGGTGTCCAAGGAGATGTCCCTAGCTTGTTCCTTGGGCAGCTGAGAAGATGGTACTTGAACTGGCCCTATCTTATAGCCACACTGATAAATATCTTGCATATCACCATAGAACCTTCATCTGGAGATGGATGGAGATAAAGACAGAGACCCACCTTGGAGCACTGGACTGAGCTCCCAAGGTCCAAATGAGGAGCAAAACGAGAGAGAACATGAGCAAGGAAGTCAGGATCGCAAGAGGTGAGCCCACCCACTGAGACGGTGGGGCTGATCTAATGGGAGCTCACCAAGGCCAGCTGGACTAGGACTGATGGAGCATGTGATCAAACTGGACTCTCTAAATGTGGCTGACAATGAGGGCTGACTGAGGAGCCAAGGACAATGGCACTGGGTTTTGATCCTACTGCATGTACTGGCTTTGTGGGAGGCTAGTCTATTTGGATGCTCACCTTCCTAGACGTGGATGGAGCGGGGAGGACCTTGAACTTCCCACAGGGCAGGGAACCCTGACTGTTCTATGGACTGGAAAGGGAGGGAGAGGGGGAGTGAGGGGAGGGGAAGCACATGGGAGGAGGTGGAAATTTTTAATAAAAAAATAAAGAAATGACAAATACACTGAGGTATTTAGAGAAAAGATGCAGTTTGAATAACTCTCTACTCTGGGCAAGCAAGACTTTTATATAATGAAGTGTTTTGCCATGCCAACACCTGCAATACTCAAATTAATTTAAGTCTGAATTTCTACCTAATGCAGCGGATAAAGTAACAACATTCAGTAATCAAGTCTGCACATCATTTGAAATTTTAGACCTTTTTTGTCTGCCATTGTCAGTGATTTTAAACATCAACAGATTAAGTTTTGAATGTTAGGTTTACACAAACTCCATATTTACCAGTGTATTAAAACTCTAATTTTTAAAAATTAACTGATCCTTAAGGAAAGAAAATGCAAAGAAAGTAAAGAGGCAAAGATTTAGTACTACAGTTGCCACATTAGACTGAAACTTTAGAGTAATTGTATCAATTTCCCATTATTAATCTGCAAATGTCCGTTTCATCACGTAAGCCTATTTTATTGCTTCATACCAAATATGAGTAAATTAATAAAATATATGCCTCAGAAAATAGATTATGAATATTTATGTAGAAGCAGCACATTTATTATTGAAGAATATAAAGGGGGAGAAAATAAGCAGACAACTGAGAGAAAACTTGGGGTATTGCTTTTATTATTCTATTTATAATTCCTTTCATAAATCACACAAAATATTTGTAATAATTCTTGATATTATATTACATAGTCACTGTAAACAAAGGTTCTAAAATGACTGTTAAAGTTAAATCAATGACATAAAACTGTATTTTGAAACCTGACTTTTCTTGTATGATCCATACAAGAATATATACATACAAATATTGAATGGAAAGATGTTAAATGATTCCTGAGATATTCACATAAATTGCTCCTTATTTTTGCCTCTTTGAAAGCTCCTTCAGGCATCACACTCTCCTTTCTCTCTCTCTTTGCTTTATAAAAGAAACTTTATTGAGATTAGCCTCATGCTATACCTCCTAATGTGTTTCATTCAACAAGTTTTAGTACACTCACTTTTCTTGTTTTTTTTTATCTTTTTCCTTCTGTTCATATATGAGTCTTCCCCTGGCCTACTTCTCAAGAGAAAAGTACTTTTGTTAGAAAGCCAATGATATGAAGTGGCTTGCCACTGTGATTGGTAAATTGCTACCGAGTCAGCACTAACTGAACTGCCTTGTACTACACTTGGGTGGTTGTTATCACTTTGTTTTATTAAAACTCATATAGGCAAAGGGATAGGTGTAATAAAAAGATGTCATGAGGATAATAAGAAAATATCACTGGGCATGTTTGCCTCCAGTAGACTTGGTATCCAAATTAAAAGTACTAAAGGGAAAGCTAGAATCCCTATATGTCATCAGTCATGGTGATTCCCATCAAACTGAAATTCATAAATGGTCTGGATTTACCTTCCATAGTAATTTATGAATCAGGTAATACTACACTTGCAGTGGATCAGGTTTTTATGTTTTCCTGAATATGACATGGAAACATATATAATGTGACAGGAAATAAATTTTCATATTAGTGATGCCATATTTTCTAACTCCATAAACTCGATAAAAAATTCTCTAATTCGTAAGTTAATGCAAATTCTCAGGTTGTTGACATTCTCATAGACATTTAATGACTGATAGTAACTTCTTCTATAACATTATGACCTGTGAATACAGATAGGTTCCTAGATTCTGTAGCGCAAGCCTTTTTTATTGCATTTCCTAACATCTCCAAAACTAATTTACAAGTGCTCAATACATTAATGTCATCTTAATCTCTATTACAATCTATTACATACTCTGTAATGAATAAACCCAGGGAGGTATATATTGCTCTAATTTGTAGCTACATGCCTTATGCTTTGTATGTAATCATGTAGAATTAATCTTAATTACTTTAGATATGATGTTTTTATTGTTTGGTAAAACAATGGTGAGTTAATTTGTAAGGAAGATTAAAGATAACATTCATATTAATGATGCATTTGAATTTTTCATGTCACAGAGGGATTTTCCAAGAGTAGTGGGTATAATTTAAACATTGTGCATAGAGTTCATTCCAGAAATCAGTTGTGTAATTCTTCACAATAATGAGCAACATTATTAGAAACCTACATGGCCTATTGAAAGATTATGTGTGAACCAGTGGGTTTGATTCTTTGAATTATCTTGGGAATCTTTTTCTTCTGTTGGTTTGCCTTGTCTAGTTTTGATAAGAGTTTTTGCATTATAATGTTATATTTTATTTTGATAAAAAATAAAATAACTTTATTACAAAAAGAAGGGGAACTCATGAGATTATTTCTTATAAATGGAAATAGTTCTGTAGTGAACAATATATCATCTAAAACATAGAGTATGTTTCAACAGTACTTTAAAGAAAGTTTATAGAACAGATGAGGAATAAACAAGGACATTGTCTCTTCTAATTTTTGATTTTTGAATTCATAATAGACACAACTTAAGGTATCTACTTGGGTCCATAGTCTTCTAAATCTATAATTTCAGCACTTATAATAATGAAGCAGAAAGACTGCTGTGTGTTTGAGACCATTTTGGGCTAAGTTTTAAACCTAATATGCATATATACATCCATATATATTACAAATACTAGATTACATATATAAATTTATCTAAAGTCTCTATACAGCGTTTTCTGTAAAAATTTAAGAAAAGATTGACAGAAAGAAAGAAATAGTGAAAGAAAGAAAGAAAGAAAGAAAGAAAGAAAGAAAGAAAGAGAAAAAGAAAGAAAGAAAAAAGTAATCTCCAGAACAAACTCTTCCTTTCCCTTTGTATTAACCCAAATAATTTGATTGAAAAATCCAGGAAAGTGAGTTCTATTTTATTTTGTAGCAGGTTTTCCTTGGGCCACCAACCAACTTCTAAATCATGACACAGAAACATATTATTAATTATGAATGCTTGGCCTTTTCTTATGTTTTTCCCACTAGCTCCTATAACTTAACCTGTTTCTCTATATCAACGTTTTTACTCAGGGGCTTTTTACTTTTCTTTCACTCTGTATGTCCTACTCTGTGTCTGGCTAGCTAGCGGCTGGCTGCCTGCCTTGCTGGCCCTAGGTGTTATTCTCAGTTTCTCCCTCATTTTTCCTTTTTTCTCAAGAGTAGATTCCTCTTCCGACTTATTCTCCCTGCTCACCAGTTCCATTTATTCCCCTACTGCCTAGCCATTGATTGTTTGGACTCTTATTAGACCAGTAATGTGCCCTAGGCAGGAATAGTAAAACAGAAACCCATCTTTACATTATTAAACAAATACAGCATAAAAAATGTAACACATATTGCAAAGTTTAAGTAGTAAACTTCCACGGCAGGCTCTTAATTTGATAACACTACTCTAGATGATAAGGATAAAAAGTACATTGTATGAACTTTCCTCTGACCTACTTCCCATTTGAACTATTATTAACAATCCAAACTTTGTGACTGTTTACATCCATATACACACCTGTAACCATGCATACACTGTGCACACATGCATACCCATAGCCACATAGGCACCTTCTCACATAGACAAACACATTTGTGTACACATGGTGAGCACCCACATGCATTCTACCATCCCTTTCACATGGTCCTTGTCTTCTCAGTTGAAATTCATGCTCTTACGACCTATTCATGACTCATTGTTACTTTGACTTTTTTGTTATTTCTTATGAATATGGATTTATATTTTAAGAAAAATGTTTGAAAGGAAGTTTCCTAAAAACTAACATCAGTTGTTAATCGGATATTGACCAAGATAAATACACTATATATTACTGCTGACCCTGAGTAATCCATCCTTTCACCATTTATGATGAGTCACAGAACAGAGTAAGGAAAGATGTGAAGACTGATAGCTGCCCAAGTGGATGATGCTGGAGTTAGGTTGGGCCTATTGCTATTTTCCTATCTAATTTTCATCAGGATTTAAGAGGTTAAAAACAAATCTATGTATTTTTGAGCTAGCAGAAATCCTATGATACACTGTATATTAAATCTTTGTAACAAGAAGAAAGTTTTTCATTACAGACTATTGTATAGGAGTGTTTGCATAGTGACCAGAGATCAGGGTGGAAGGGCAGCTTTGTAATTTCAGTCTTAGGGGGCCATCCAGCAAACCCCCAAATAAATATGTGGAGACTTATTCTTACTTATCAATGGCTGGCCTTACCTTGGCTTGCTTCTAGCCAGCTTTTCTAACTTTTTGCCTTTCTGATTTTTACCTTTTTTTATTCTATAAACTTTCATTCTTTATTACTCTAGGTTTGACTGTGTGTATACGTGGATGGCTCCTGGGGTCTTCTTCTCCTCCTTTTCTCACTCATCCTTTCTCTGGAACCAAGATTTCTTCTATTTACTCCCTCTGCCTGGCTGCCCTGCCTATCTCTCTCCTGCCTAGGTATTGGCTATTCAGCTCTGTATTAGAGCAATCGGGTGATTTTTTTTATTCAATGCCTATATCTTTTTTAAATTGATTTTTATTGAGCTCTACATTTTTCTCTGCTCCCCTTTCTGCCTCTTCCCTCTCCCTTCAACCGTCTCCCAAGGTCCCCATGCTCCCAATTTACTCAGGAGATCTTGTCTTTTTTTTATTTCCCATGTAGATTAGATCTGTGTAAGTCTCTCTTAGTGTCCTCATTGTTGTCTAAATTCTCTGGGATTGTGGAAGCAATCAGGTGCTTTATACAAAGTAATACAGCTTCACAGAGTTAAACACAACATAAAATAATGCGCATAACTGCATCACTGAACAAATATTCCAAAGCATAAATGCATCTAATACATCTTAAAATATTATTCCCCAACACAGCATAGTCAAAAGTTGCACACACAGAGACAGATACATGGGTTCAAACTGAAGATCAGAAAAGCAAAGCAGTCAAGCCACTAGAGAGCTCTTACCTTTAGAAATCCCCAGACTGAAAGAGAGTAGGTTCCTGTCTCATCCTGGCTTATCTTTCTCTCTAGTCTTGGGATTAAAAGTGTGTACCACCACCATGTGGATCTGTTTCTGCATTAATCTTGCATAGCTCATGTTGGCCTAGAACAGGGTTGTGGGTTTGAGCCCCATGGTGGGAGTCAGTCAAGCATGGTCTATCTGTACCTGTTTTACATAGGTCTTCATGTCCTCTCGGAAATGGGGTATACATGATAGTTTATAATAGGGAATTGTGGTTTCTTCACAGGATGAGAAATCAAAATCAATTTTAAGTCAATAAATTCAGAGTAGCCTGTTTCCTTCTAAAAATGACATCAGTTAGTGCTGTTTGAATTGTATCAACTGATATGTTTTCTACCTGAATAGAGAATGCTCATTTGATTCTATTTTTAAACAGTAAGCTGTTAATAAATCGAAGAAAATGAGTGGATTTAGCTGACAATATAATTCTATCTAAGTAATTTGGTCACAAGCACGAAGAAGCTCTTCTCTTTTAATTTTATTTTTAATGCTTGCTTAATTGCCTGGAGTTGTCTAAGGATTACTGGGCAGCTGTCATCGGAACGGTTGAATAGAATGCTAACTCATCTACTAAAGGAGGCACCTTCATTTTTATGGTAGTCAGATTAGCTTCCTTTATACCATTTTCTGTGTCTCTTGGTAGTTAGAGAGAATTACTGGTGATAGCTTGTACTTAACCCTAAGAAGCTCTATCCAGGAGTCTTGCTCACTTTAAATCCCTTTGTGTACCTACCATCTTCTTAACCTATGAGCTCTTTCAGATTAGTTCAGGGCATGGTATTACTTATCTTTAGTGCTGCAACTCCTACACCATACAAATGCATTTGAAATATTTCTTATCCAAAGCTGAACATGTACCTCACATCAGTTTTGACTGTTGACTTGTGATGGAGAGTTTGCAATTTATTTCATTGCCATTTTTAATTCATTATTTGTACTTTGAAATTCTCAGCTTCCATTCCCTTTTAAACAACTTAAAAATCCTTTGTGAAGGCATTGTTAGTCTTTCTAATCAATATTCACGGTGTGATTTTATACCAGTCTTATTTTATTTTCAAATTATTTTGTCTTTAGGAACAGCACAGCTGGTATTTGTAGGAAACAGAATTGATTGACTTGTTAAGGGTCTTTCTCTTTCCTCTTAAGAGGAAAAAAAGAAATTGATAATTTAATCTAAGCATTAAAGAAGAAAAATGAAAAAAATAATATAACATCACAGAAGTGACCTTAAACGGCAATTACAGTGAATATATTAAAGTCAGCACGTGAAGAGTTCTCTTTGAGAATTAGAATACTAGTGTGGAATGCATAGTTCCAAAGATCTAAGATACTTCAGAATTGAAGAGGTAAGCCTTTGTCTCTAGAAAGCATCACAAGTTCTTGGAGACAACTTGACATAAACGCAGACACTCTGGCTACACATCCTCAGTATGGGACTACTTAATTGGTGCTGGTGACTAAGGTGCTGTTCCTTCTAAACTGTCAAAGTATCCCAAGAAAAGGTTCTGCCTAGTGCCATATAAAACTCACAAGTTTAAACATCAAGAAGTTAGTTATAAAAGGAGGAGAGTTGTCATCATTTTCTTTACCAGCCAATCATACTGAAAATTTTCTTCTCAAAGGAACAAATTTTACACATGGTTTAAATGAAGTCATCACTTCTATATTTAATTGAAAAGTTTCCTAGACCATCATCAACTTGGAAACTTGATAAAATTATATTCCTGCACTCATACTAGTCTCCAAAGGACTAAATATTTTCAGACTCTAAAACCATTAACTGAGACCATATATATATTCATAGTTACATTTACTATGTTTCTCTATGAGTCCAGAAATCTTGAGAATCTGTGCAACAGGGTATAGAGTCAATGATCACAAGCAGGAAATGCTTGTACAAATTTTATATTACTGCTTAATATTATACTATATAAATAGACTATAGTTACAAAAGGTAAACTATTGCTATTAAAGTGATTGGTTTTGCCATTCAGGAAATGATAAGCCAAATCCTCCCTTTCTTCGTGTAATGTCTCTTGGCTGGGATGTAAAGAGAAGAAGTGGAGGGGGCTTAATTACTCCTGTAATAACTTACCTGGCTTATTTATTTGTTTATTTTTTTTAAATGTAAATATGGCATTTTCTCTGCAAGCGTGTCTGGATATCACATGTGTGTCTGCTGCCAACAGGGGTCAGGAGAGTGGATCAGATGCCCTGGAACTTGAGTTATAGACTGCTGAAGCAAAGACTTTTGGAGAACAGAAAGTGCTCTTAACCACTGAAGAAAGAGTGACTTACTCTTTCAAAGACAGAGACTGTGGGCTGGCATTACACAGATACCTTTCTGTTTTACTTTATTGAATTCAGACAAACTGGCCCAATAAATTTTCATTCAGAAAATAGTAGGACACGTCATACAAACCATCTGAATAATGAGGTTCGGGAACAATTGCAGAGAAAATAGCAGATAAAGCCTGTATATGGTGAGTCAGTCCTGTAATTTTAGCTTGGAAGAGAGGAAGGCCTGTGAAGGAATACTATAATAGATATAGAATAAAAACCAAATATAGAATAAAAAACAAATCAAAGTAGCAGAAAAAAACAATCTAAAGAAAACAATAGAAAAAGTTGGATCTTATTTGTGTGGAAATTTAAAAGTAATTGTTTATCTACAACTGGTCATGGGGTTACAATGCTGTTGGTAAAAAAATGAGGTAAGGCTGTATCCAGAAAGAGAAATATATTCTAATTTTATACATGGTTGCACGGATAATCAAGGTATTTTCTACTTTCATCTCTATACGTATATTATAACACTTTTCAATAAGCTGAAGATCTCTCTTCCTTAAATAGAAAAGCTCTGATCTAAAATAAACAAGTCAGGGGCCAAAGAAATTGGCCCAATGGCTAGATGCAGTTTGAGGTAGTTCAAGACTCCAAATATCCCCCGAGTGAAATCCTACAAGATGAAGTTAAGCAGTGAAAGGGTTGTGAAATTAGAATATGATTAATTTAGGTTAACAGGTAAGACTAAGGAGTCAGTAGGGTAAAGAAGGAGTGGGAGAAGAGGAGATAAATTAATTTTTCTTTATTAGATCTGATGCTTCCGTTCCAGACAACTCATTTTTTCTTTCTTTCTTTCTTTCTTTCTTTCTTTCTTTCTTTCTTTCTTTCTTTCTTCTCTTCTTTCTCTCTCTCTCTCTTTCTTTCACTATTTCTTTCTTTCTGTCATCTATTTACCCATCATCTATTCATCCATTTTTTATATTTATTTATTTATTATGTATACAATATTCTGTCTGTGTCTATGCCCGCAGGCCAGAAGAGGGCACCAGACCACATTACAGATGGTTGTGAGCCACCATGTGGTTGCTGGGAATTGAACTCAGGACCTTTGGAAGAGCAGGCAATGCTCTTAACCTCTGAGCCATCATGTTGAGAAGAAAATCATATATAAGCTATTTAGCTGTTTGAAGTTAAAAACAGTATATTTTAGCCTGGTATGTTAGGATCTTTGGGTTTTAAATCTCAATGTTTCCAAACTTTCCTCTGGTTCAGAAGAGTGACTTTGAGTGATATTACATCAATATCTTTGGAAATCTCAGCAACTGCGAAGCAAATTGTCAGGCTCACTCCGTTAAATGACAAATACTATCAGCAGAAGAAATGGCCATGGAGTTGATACTTATTGTCTGACCCTATTATTTTCAACTGAGTTTGTAGATGTTATTTATTACTTGAGAATATTTCTAAGTTTACAAAGAATAGAATGGTGGTTTCCAGGACAACTTGCCAAGAAAGCTTAGTCTCACAGGCTCTATAAAACAGAATTATGCTTTATAATAAAGCACCTCTGGGATATTCTAAATAATGGGTGGAATAGTTTTTACTAACAGAGTTACACATTATGGTGTTTAGCTGATCATTCTTATTTTGCTTTTGTTGGTCAAGTGTCTAATGTCACTCATCTGATTGAATGTTTACTCTGCAAAAAATATGACTGCAATTGACATCAGAATAAATACAACTAAATCTCTATCAGTAGGGTGTATTGTGGAATATTTTCTATTGCTTCTTAAGGAAAAGTAAAAATACAACAAAAATTAATTCATGCTGTTTATTTAAAATGGCCCATTATTTACCTCCATTTCCAATCAAGAGCAATAATCAAGCATTGTTCACTGCAAAGCATTTAATGGAAATAACAATATCTAATTTCACTTCTTTGTGGTTGCCTGGAGGGTGAATAGACAGCATATCTCCAAAGATGTCGTTGACTTCATTTTCTATTGACTATCTACTGCTGGGTATGCAGTCTACCCTGAGGAGTAGTTTGTTTTCCCAAGTGAGACTCCCTTAGAGAAAATAAAATTTTCATTTGGAAGCAGTTATTAATTGGAGATAATTTCTGGGTTAGGGATGGGGGCATTTGTGCAATTCTCTATTTAGTTATAGGACCCCATCTAGTTCAGGTCATTGCAGACACTATGCATGCTACATCAAAGTCTGAGTTAGAGGACCATGTTTTCTTCGTGTCCTCTGTCCCCACTGACACTTATATCTTTCTGTCTCCCTGTCTTCTCTTCCCCAGGGTTCCCTGAGACTTGAAGGGAGGGATTTCATGGAAATTTTTGCCAGTCTATGTTTTGCTTAATTATAATGTTGTACTTCAGATTATTAATTATCACAAAAAAACAAAACTTTACTATTGTTTAAGGCCAAATAATTGTAGCTGTCCTTTGTGGAGAGTGTGTGTATGTGTCTGTCTGTCTTCTCTCTCTCTCTCTCTCTCTCTCTCTCTCTCTCTCTCTCTCTCTCTCTCTCTCTCTCTCTCTCTCTCTCTCTGTGTGTGTGTGTGTGTGTTTACTTTCTAACGAATAAACTGATACGAATGTGAAGACTGTTAGAAATGAACTAAGTCTATGTAGCATTGTGGGATGGTGAACTTTGTGGGCCATTACTGGAATTATATGGTCTGAAAAGAAATACACTTCCCTACGGGCTTGTGTATTGCAAACCTTTTCTACAGTTTTTGATGTGATTTATGAAGGTTCTGAAAACTTTGAAACATGAAGCCTAGTTGGAAAAAGCAAATTTATTTTTGGTATCATTTTGAGTTACTTCTTGTTCCTGTTCACGTGTCACTATCTGAGCACTGCTACTAAATCCATGTGTTTTTTTTAACCCATTATGTCAAGTAACAATGAGGTGAACACTCTAAATCCCAATGAAAAAATGAATCTTTCAACCTTTGTCTCAACAGACAATTTGGTCACAGTAACACAAATGAGGCTAGTACAGTGTGTAAACTCAGGTTGTAATTCTTTGAAGATTTTCCCCTCAAATAATTAATAGCTCACAAAATTATTCAGAATTTCCATTTTCATAATGATCCAATGGAAAGTAATCAAATTACCTAACATTATTTTTGCTAAAGTGACTCTAACTTCTGTGAAATGGTGTTCTGTAGGGGTTTTAAACAATATTTAATAATAATAATGATATTCAATATTTTATGTGTATATTGCCTATTTATATCTCAATTTCTCTTTATATATAATGCCTTCTTATATACTAGAGATTCCATTTACGTATTTTACGTGTGTTTTAAACCCTATTATTTATTTTCATAGTTCCTGGTGCAGATGGTCTCTGACTTACTGATATCCATTCAATATTTTTATTATGCCAAGAGATAGCTGTATTTTTTATTTTGTTGATTTTTATTGACCTCTACATTTTTCTCTGTTCCCCTCTTTTCCTCTCCCCTCCTGTTAAACCCTCTACCAAGGTCCCTATGCTTTCAATTTACTCAGAAGATCTTGTCTTTTTCTACTTCCCAAGTAGATTAGAATTATGTATGTCTCTCTTAGTTTCCTCATTGTTGTCTAAGTTCTCTTGGATTTTGATTTTTGGGCTGGTTTTCTTTGCTTAAAAAACATTTATAAGTGAGTAAGTTTGATAATTGTCTTCCTGGGTCTGGGTTACCTTACTCAAAATGATGTTTTGTAGCTCAATCCATTTTCCTGCAAAATTCAAGATGTCGTTAGTTTTTTCTTCTGTGTAGTGCTCTATTGTGTAAATGCACCTTACCCATTCTTGGTTCGAGGGACATTTAGGTTGTTTCCAGCTTTTGGATATGACAAACAATGCTGCTATTAACATACTTTAGCACATGTCCTTGTGTCACAATTGAGCATCCTTTGGATATATACCTAAAAGTGGTATTACTGGGTCTTGAGGAAGGTTGTTTCCTAATTTTCTGAGAAATCACCACACTGACATCCAAAGGGGCTATACCAGCTTGCATTCCCACCAGCAATGCAATAGTGTTCCCTTTACTATACAACCTCTCCAGTGTTTTTCATCTTGGCTATTCTTACAGGTGTAAGATGGAATCTCAGAGTTCTTTTGGTTTTCATTTCTCTGATGACTAAGAATGTTGCACATTTCCTTAACTGCCTTTCAGCCATTTTAGAATCCTCTATGAAGAATTCTGTGTTTAGGGCTATACTCCATATTTTTATTGAATTATTTGTTCTTTTGATGACCAATTTCTCGAGTTCTTTGTCTATTTTGGAGATCAGACTTCAGCCTGATGTGGGGTTGGTGAAGATCTTTTTCCATTCTGTAAGCTGTCATTTTGTCTTGTCGACCGTGTCCTTTGTTTTACAGAAGCTTTTCTGTTTCAGGAGGTCCCATTTATTAATTGTTTCTCTCAGTGTCTGTTATGCTGGGGTTATATTTAGGAAGTGATCTCCTGTGCCAATGTGTTTTTAGGTCATTTTCTTCTGCTTCATCTATATTTGTTTGTTCCAGTCTTACTGTTTAGGGTCTTTAGGTTTTACTGGTGTTGTATTGCTCTTTGTGGTGTTGCATGTGTTCTTACCTTTTCTATTCATCTCTTCCTCTAATAAGTGTGGTTGGGGGCTGTTTGTGATTCTGTTGATTAATCTTCTTGATGCCAGTGAATCCAAGGCTCAAACGATTGTTTCTCTTGGTACAGTCAGTGCCATAGTTCTAATTACTTTGTTGGTCACTCTGTGTTCCTGGAGATTATTCAGCTCTTCTGGGCTTTGTTCCACTCCCCTGGAGTTTGCTGTAGCAAGACTGGTCTAGTCCAGGTTGTAGGCTCAGACATATTTCTGTAAATATCCCTGGTCTGGATCCATTTCTGTGTAGGTCCCTGGCTCGGGGTTGGTACTGCAAAGGTCTCTGTCTCTGGTCTACTGCTTCAGAATTCCCAGGCTCGTATGTGCCCAGACCCACAGAGGACCTGGCTCAATCTTTCTCCCGCAAAGGTCCCAGATTTACACTTGGACTAGCAGAGGTTTCTGTTTCCTGCCTAGTCCCTTTGATGTCCCAGACCAATGCCTGAACCTATAGAGGTCCTGGCTCAGTCCTACTCCCTCTGAGATCCCGGATTCATGTCGCATTCAACATTACAGATGTGTCAACACTCTGTGCATTTAACAAAAGTTGAATTTCTATCTTGAAAAATACTTTCTCTTGGTCTAGTGATGTGAAATATGGTACTCTATTTTGATGATAGACTGTGATAACCTGTTAACATCTCTCTAGTATGACTTGATGCCATCAATGATGTTCTGTATGGTTTTATTTATTTATTTGTTTATTTATTTATTTATTTATTTATGATTTCTGCCTCCTCCTCGCCACTGCCTCCCATTTCCCTCCCCCTCCCCCAATCAACTCCCCCTCCTTCATCAGCCCTAGGAGCAGTCAGGGTTCCCTGCCCTGTGGGAAGTCCAAGGACCTCCCACCTCCATCAAGTTCTAGTAAGGTGAGCATCCAAACAGCCTAGGCTCCCACAAAGCTAGTACGTACAGTAGGATCAAAACCCAGTGCCATTGTTCTTGACTTCTCAGCAGTCCTCATTGTCTGCTATGTTCAGTGAGACCGGTTTTATCCCATGCTTTTTAAGACCCAGTCTAGCTGGTCTTGGTGAGTTCCCGATAGAACATCCCCGTTGTCTCAGTGTGTGGGTGCACCCCTCGTGGTCCTTAGTTCCTTGCTTGTGCCCTCTCCTTCTGCTCCTGATTTGGACCTTGGGATTTCAGTCCGGTGCTCCAATGTGGGTCTCTGTCTCTGTCTCCTTTCATCGCCTGATGAAATATCTGTATGGTTTTTTAAATTTATTTATTTATTTATTAAAAATTTCCACCTCCTTCCATTTCCCTCCGCCTCCCCTAGTCCTCCTTCCACCTTCCTCTCCAGTCCTAAGAGCAGTCAGGGTGCCCTGCCCTGTGGGAAGTCCAAGGCCCTCCCTCCTCCATTCAGGTCTAGGAAGGTGTGCATCCAAACAGCCTAGGCGTCCCAAAAGCCAATACATGCAGTAGAATCAAAACCCAGTGCCATTATCATTGGCTTCTCAGTCATCCCTCATTGAGTAAATTTTAAACTTACAATATTTAACCTACAATAGTCTTATCTAATAATTCCCCTATCATAATTACAGAAGTATCTATCTATACACTTTTGTAATGAGGCCTTTATCTGAGAGCGTTTGGAAATGATTCCTTGAATACAATGGGGTATCTTCTGAGTTTCCTTCTCTGAGAAGACCTTTTTGTTGTATAATGCAATGTTATTCATCTGTTTTGCTTTTATTACACATGCTTTTGACTTCATATTCAAAATTAACTTTATAAACTGAAGTTGTTTAGATTATTATAAAGATTTTTGTACTTTGGGACTTCACATTTAAGGGTTAATCTATTTTGAGATGATTATTTCATATAGACTGAGATAAAGGCTAACTTAATTGTTCTGCGTGTTCATATCCCATTTTGCAAACAAGAGTTTTTAAATAGATTCTACTAAGTGATTCCAGTGGCTTATGCTTCTGGATGTCATTTAAAAAATAAAGATGGAAATATTATTGCAGCTAAAAATTATTCCCCTAATAATGGATCTTGTCAATGGAATGGACTGTTTTTCCATAGCTAAAGCAAATGATAAAATATTCTAATGCTTTAACTTAAAATAGTTGATTAATAAAAAATATAATAGCTATAAATTAATAAATAACAAATACATGTTCTAGTTATTTTAATATTCTGAAATAAACTTGTATTATTTTAATTTTGAATGCAGCACAGCAAATTTTCATGTAGTATAAAATTTCAGAAATATAATTTCAGGTGCAAATAATATAGCATTTTGAATGCTCATAAATTGATGGAGGAGGCCTCTTGCTGTTTCCTGGCAGCCTGACTATCTTAGACCCAAAATAACCACACAGAAACTGTGTTAAATAAATCACTGCTTGGCCCTTTAGCTCAAGCTTCTTATTGGCTAACTCTTATCTTAATTTAACCCATTTCTATTAAACTGTATGTCTCCATGTGGCTGTGGCTTACCTGGTAAAGTTCACAGCATCTGTGTCCAGCAGCTCCATGGCTTCTCTCTAACTCCACCTTCCTTTTCCCATGTTATAGGCCAAGCCAGTTTTCTTTATTCATTAACCAATAAAATCAACACATAGCCAGAAGAACTTCCCACACCAATAAATATTTTTTCTACTGTGCTGTAAGTGTGCATTGTGGTATGTTAGATGTTCAAGGGGAAAAAAATCCATGATTATATTCATATTCATGTGAAAGGTAAGAATTTTTGAACCACTTAATTTTTGTTTTAGCTGTTCTTCTATTTCTTATTTCACTGACATTTTCATGGGTTCCTCTCATGATGATTTTCACTAGAATTATGAATGTTGCATGAAATGATAGAACTTTTACCATTTTCAATATTTTATTTTGATAATTTTAGGTATGTGTACCGTATTTTTGATTATATTTTTCTTTCTCCTACTTTCTCTCAACTTTTCCCAAACCCAGCTACTTTCATGCTGCATGTTCCTTTTTATCCTTTTTATATTCTATAATGCACCGAGTCCAATCAGGGTTTATATGTGCATATGGGCTGGGAGCTATCTACTGTACCATGATTTACCTACCAAGGACCACATGGCCAACAATAGCCATCAACTATCCACAGTG